>BQNB010117285.1:0-21199 GCA_026074375.1 Tanacetum coccineum
TGTTCGATCTTATAACTTATCATCGAATGTTATTAATGGTTGATTATTATCAGTTTCTTTTGTTGTTAATTCCATGTCAAAAGTGAGTTGTGAATTTAAGTCATTGTCTCATTTAAACAATTTTGTTTCTCGAATTTGACAACAAACTAGATTTCCAATCAACCATTGATCAACAAGCACATTATGTTTAGGTATCCGTAGACATTCTTTATTTTATTCTTCGAGGAGACCAACAATATTAAACTCTAAACACCTTTTAGAGGAACAAATCTCATCTTAACTATATGCCCACTCGCATGTACTTCATATCGTACCCAACGTGCCCGTTATAACTGCCTAGCTAGGTAGCTTTTGAACAAGTCAGAGTGCAATATGTCTTACATCAAATGTCCATATATATCTTAGGTCTAAGGACTTGAGTTGTTAGTGCAAATATTACGATATTTAATCTATACAGTCTATTTGTGTTTTTGTGATGACAAACGTGTAACTTGTACTACTTAACGTGAAGCTCACAAGTTACTCGTAAAAATGAATCATCAAAGAATACATTCATCAACTCCTCTCGACGTCTCGAGTATCCATATGCTTCAACACATGTTTGAATATGTTTGTTATGTTGCATTATGATCAAACCATTCACCAAACTATAGAAACATGTCTAAATAATATTTTAATGTCACAATGTAAAAGTTGACGTAAACATTTTTATTTAGACAAAAATTTCTCACTTGACGTAAATCATCTAAGGTAAAAATAAAGGTACCGTAAAACTTGATTTACGATCAAATACATATTTTTCATTACATCACATTTTATGTGTACAAAATATTTTTACAAAAGAAAAATTACAAATTATTTTTTGTACAAGTAAAAAATGTTTTAATAAAATGTAAATTTGAATTTAAAATTTGAACTAGTATTCTAAAAGGAGAATATTATTGATTAGGAAAGATTTTGGCAAGATTTGCAAGCAACTACATAATACGAAAAATGCCCGTTATTGTACGGACGGTTCCCAATATAGGGGACGTTTCGTGATCAATCAGGAAACCGTCGCACCGTCCAGGAGTGGGTGGTTTCTCTTGCCTATAAATAGAAGCTCATTTCTCACATATCAAAGGAAATTTGTTCACACTTAGATAAGATTTTCTCAAATGTTTAACACACATTAAAACTACAATTAACCCTTTATCATAATGTTTATAACTTTTATTCGTTGTAAGCATATTTTTACTTGATGATCTATCCTTGCAAGCTTAGAGATCATGCATTCACATCCATCTCAAGCATACCTACACATGAAGATTTACCACAACAAGCTTAGTGAACTTCTCATCTTTATTATAACCAACAATATCATGCTTAGTGATCTTGATGTTTATATTAGACATCTATATCCAAATATCATCATCATACATCACTTAGATTAGAGGTTAGATGGTTTATGTGTTTAGGCCATAAGACACAAGGTTTTTTATGTTAGGCCACAAAACATAACGGGTTTGGTTGTACACGAAGGTCTTGACATGTAGCTTAGTGTCGTAAGCGATGTGAGTGACACGTGAGGTATTAGTGAGTGATATTAGTGAGTGATTTGGGTTGTGCTAATGATTGATTGAGTTTGTGTAAGTGAGTGATTTTTAGTCCTCAAAATACGAGTGTGGAATGTTTGGTTCTATCATGAGAAGAACTCGACATTTAGCTTAGTGTCGAAAAATATTGTAAGCAACATTGTAAGGTTTTCTCCGCCGTGAAGGGAGCTTTTTGACTAGTGAAGTGACCCTTGAGTTGGGTACTCGGGGAGTGAAGTAGGGCGAAGAGGAGCTTCATGACCGAACCACTATAAATCATCGTATCCGGTTTGCGCTTTCTTTTCATTATCCCTTTACATTTATATTTGCATTTATCGCTTTACATTTATATTTGCATCGTGCTTATATTTGTGTGGTTTGTTGTTTATATTTTGTGGCTTATGTTTCTACAATGAGTTGGTGTTTATATAGGTTTTGTTTATATTGTTGTTACATGCTTTGGTGAGTGCTCTCTACTATATATAGTTGTCGCAGAACTATTATTGATACTTTTCATATTACGTCACACTTGATTGGTTATTTGATACAAAAGATTTATATTTTATAACGGGAACGTATTCACCCCCCTTTACATTTTTCACAATTGGTATCAGGAGCCACATAGCTCATATTTTAAAAACAAATGGTTTTCAAAATTGAGTACGATCCATTATCTTTTTTTTGGGTAAAAGGTTTCCCCAGTAAATTTTATTATAACAAAAAACAGTTAAGAACAAAGGATGAGAGTGAGTCCCACATCTCCGCCCGTTACATATGCAAACAACTTCCTTTAAGGAAGGAACACAACTAGAGAGGACCTATAAAAGAAACAATAATACAAGAAAACTATTTCTTCCTACGACCCCTAACTGTAATATTCAATTTATCACAAATAGCTTGAAGCTTATCAGGAAAATCCTGACCTTCATACATATCATCATCATGTAGGTCGTATCCGTAATCATCATTCTCATAAGATTCCGTCCACTGCTCAAGCAAACTCTGTGTACCATAGCCATACTTTTTAGCCAGAAAATTAGCCATTTCATTATCCACTGAAGCAACCTCATCCTCACTATCATAATCACACAAAGAAGTAACATTTTCCAATGGTTTACCTTCATCGTCTACCGAAAATCAATTTTTTAATCTTATCAATTTTCTCCATAATAGGAGTAGTACTAAGACTACTAGCATCCACATTCCATAACGAAGATCCACTAGAATTGATCGCTTGGCTGGCCAAATTTGAAGTTCCTCCATTTGTACCAAACTCCACATCATTTTCGATCGAGGTAAGCACTTCAAAAGGGTTCGACTTACTTACCTCTTTAGTTGGTTCCATATTTTTCTTCTTATTTACGCTAGTGTTGGCAGTAGGCTTTTGAGAAACATGCTGATAAACTTGTTTTGTTGGTTTAAATCCCATCTTCTGGCCAACCGAAACACCTTTAGGAGTTTGACTAGTCTTCTTCAAATTCTTCGTCTTACCAGTACCTATATTCTTGGACACTCCTCTTGAACATGGCCAAAAACCTTACAACATGCACACCTAGGAGGTTTTCACTCACACTCAACATGAATATTACAAGTATAGTAACCCTCCCTAGTAATTTTAGGCATAGCCGCCACAATTTTATCTTTTAACTCCACATCAGCTCGAAGCTTAATCATAGCTCTAGCATAGCTTGACTTGCCCCATGATTGCATGAACATATTAGACGTATAAGAGTCAAGCATTAGAGGAGTACCTAGTTTAGTAGAAATGGCACTCAAGCCATCCTCACTAAACGCCGTAACAGGGACACCATGGAGTTTAACCCAAACTGGAACAGAGCCAACATCTTCTTTCAATAGGTTCACATACGAATGCCATTTCTTTAGAATTAGTGGATTATTAGGAATAAACCATGGACCAATTTCAAGCATTGCATTCAAACCCTTTATGGAGCTAAATTGAAAGGAGAATAACCCTGTAGACGAGCTAAACATTGATCAAACCAGCCCATATTTACCTCAAGTGTTCCTAACATAGTTAGCAACAACAGGACAGGCCACCCATTTTCCCAATAAAAAACCATACGCAGTATTAACAAATCGTTTACTTATAGCTCTAATAAACTCTACCGGGACAACCACATCAATCTCATTACCCCTCGGTGTAAAAAAAGTGTGAAAATTGACACTCTTCCTATTCGATTTACCAGTAACATTAGCATACGAATTAGAATTACCTGGACTTGGTGTCGAAATAGGAACAACACCATCACTAGCCGAATTAGGACACGTCTTCCTAGCATTCTTCGTATCACCATCATCATTCGCCACAGGCTCGTCAATCACCATCGCCGTTCCTTTCTCCTTACTTCTACCCTTTTTGTTCTTATCATTCGAACCACCCGTTAAAAACCCTCTCTCTATAATTTTAAAACCCATAAACAATTATTATTACAGTAAAAAAACCACAGTAGCAGCCAAGAATAATGAAACCCTAAATTAGGGTTTCACCCACGACAACAGCCCAAATCCTAACCTAATTCCATTGTTGAGATCCAATTATGATCACACGAACAGTAACGACTCAAATCTATCAATTCAGTGCAAAACAAAACCAACAACTTTCTTAGAATAATTAGATAATTGGCACCAAAATAGATAAATAAAGGATTATGGACAAAGATATCAAGTGCAAAAAAGACGATTAGATGAAAGTCAAATGAATCTTGGAAAATAAATAATGATATGACAATGACTTGTGTAGCCCTTTTAATCCAAACTACCACAATATTATTTAATACACAAGAATTAAATAATAAGGAGCAAGAAAGATTTGAAGGAATTTAGTCGCCAAGATCGTCGAATTAGGAGAGAGTCGTTCTAGTATGATCCATTATCCAATCACTCACGAAGTGGTATTAAATATGAAAAGTGTTTTGTTGTTTAATACTTAAAAGTTTTATTGTTAAATATACTTTGTATACTAAGATTGAAGGAAACTTTTCTTGAAAGAGGTTGTAGGTTTCGATATATGTCTTTAGCATAAAATATGAAGAGATACGATTTTTGAAAGGAGTGTTTGAAATAACTCATAGTGTTGTTAAAAAGTATCATAAATGTTTTTCTAAATTCCAAAAGTAGAGATGGTGTCTAATATATGTGTTATATGGTGGTGTCAAATTTATTAAGTTTTACGCCTTTCGTTAAGTCACTAAACAAGTTTGCATAACAAACTGAATCTTTATAGACTTATCAGTTAAGGAGTATCAAATCTTTATAGACCATAAGGCACACCCACATACATAAACAATCGCAAGACATTCATACATATAATCTAAATATTAAGCATAATGCTCCTCCTCACATATAACTAACCAAAATAACACATGCACCGGCACTTGGTTTGTGGTATATTCGGACCACAAATGTATTATAGGTACAATGAGGCTCGAAGCCCCTTATCATACATCATGGATGCAAACCTAATAGTTTGCCACGCCAAGACACGGATGATTAGGGCTTTAAGCAAACTTATTGAAATTCGTGATAGCCTGTAGATGCACAACCACATGCATAAACAATCCCAACACATTCATACATATAATATAAACATTAAGCACAATGTTGCACCGCGCATATGACTCACCAAAATAGCACACACACCGGCAATTAGTCTGTGGTATATTCGGACCACAAATGTGCTATAGGTATAATGAGTCTTGAATCCACTCAACAAACAGGAAAAAGGGATACGGCCCCCATGACTGCAAGCTCAATAAGCCCGCCTTACTAAAATACCCTTTTTCCTACATAATGGTTGCAAAGCTAATAGTTTGCCACGCCAAGATGCAGATGTTTAAGGTTGTAGTCGAATCTATTGAAACTCATCATAGCTTGTAAATGCAACCAGTAAAAAATCGATACACAATAAGCCAAACCCTAACCAAAACAATCGAATCATAAACATGCAGCTTAAAATCCTAAGAATATAATTCCAACAAAAATACCATCTTTACATAGATCTCATTACCCACTAAAAAAATTGAAAAAAGTAACATCAACAAAATACCCAATAACTCGAAGTAAACCAAAACCATTTTTACCAGAAAACAATCACACATAATCGAACACCACACTAAGCAGTTGGGTGTGTGTAAGTGTTTTGGGCGAGATAAACGGTGGAGTGGGTGAGGTAGGCGATAAGTGGGAGATGAATGTAATTGTGAGTGGGAGTGTGTTTGTGTTATATTAGAATTAAAATTAGTATTGTTCACTCGATTATAATATTCTTTTTGCTACATCAATGTAGCATTGGTGAGAGTACTTAAAAATGAGTTTTCTTAAAGAGTGTTATTACCTCTTCTTTACTTAAGTGTTTGTTTTCACACATATATTTTTTGGAGTATTTTTCTTCTACACAATTTTTTTAGACCGCACGATTTCAGCCACGTGTCAAAATCAACCGACCCGATTGGCCTAATTTTTTTTACCATAAGTGAAATTTTGCCAAAAAAATTATTATAAATTCTTTTAGAAAAAATTACATGATTCGTCCCTATGGTTTACACCAAATAAGACTCTCAGTCCTTATTCGATTTTAAGTACACCAATCATCCCTAATTTTGAAAGTTGTAACCTCCACGGTCCCTATTTTGGATAAGTGTTAACTTTTTTCGTTAACTCTAATAATTAAAAGGGTATTTTTGTCTTTTTCATTTCACCCTAATATTATACACAACTAACCCTTAATAACTTGTAACCCTAATGTTAATACAAATAAACCGGTAAAAACGTTCATTTCTATCTAATGATCTTCTCATGTTTTGTCGATAACAAATCACAAAACCATTACAAGCAAAATTCTAGAATTCACAAGTTTTAGGTTGATAAGCTTTCTTAATCCAAACCATTCATATACTATTTTAAAACTTAGACTTTGAAAATTATGTAAATATTATTTAAAATATTTTATATCACAGGTGACCTAATCACCTCTCCATATCTTAAGCAAATCTACAAAGATTACATAATATATTTTAAGATTTGGCAATCTAAAATTCAGATTTTGTGTCAGAATGCCGGTTCCATTTATTTATACTAGCCGGCTCCCTTTTGATAAAGGAACCGGATAGAACCGGTAGTCAGAATAACCTGTTCCATAAGCTTATACTAGTCAGTTCCCTCCTGCAGAAGGAACCGGCGGAACCGTACTACAGCACCATTTTTGCCTATAAATACCAAGTCATTTTTCATATTTTACTCACTCATTCTCTAACTTATCTCTTATACAATTTGATTTCTCTCTTATTTTCAGATCTAGATATTTCGTACATCATTTGTAGGTAATTCTCTTTGTAGAAGAAATTGTCGAAATAGCATACAAGTCGATCAAGTTCAAGTAATCTTATTTCGCGACTTCATCATCTCATCAAGATCACTTTGTTGTATCTTGTACATCATTTAATAGTTTTAGTATCATTCATCATCATTGTAAAAGAAGTGTGAGTGCATTGGGTTGATTCTACCTTTGTTAGAATCCGGTATTTAGCTTTGTACCGTTAAAAAGGTGTAAGCAACGTTGTGAGGCTTCTCCGTCGAATAAAGGAGATTGGTGACTAGTGTTTACGAACTCTCGAGTAGGTGACTCGGGGAGTGGAGTAGGGCAAGGAAGGTGTCTTTATAGCCGAACCACTATAAACACTTGTGTCTCGGTTCTATCTTTCTTATTCTTTAATTAGCTTACTTTCACTTTATACTTACCTCATATATCTTACATACAATCAATATCATCAACTTCACATAAGCTCAAACAAACTTTTTGAAAAGCTAAATTTAAACGGTAAACTATTCAACCCCCTTCTAGTTTTCCACAATTGGCATCAAGAGCAAGGTTACCAATTTTTTTAAAATATATTGTATTTTAAATCTTTAAACGATAATATGGATTCAGAAAACTACAAAGGGGGTTAATCTATGCAAAGACCACCTCTCTTTGAGGTTAATTGCTTTATATATTAGAAAAATAGGTTTGAAACTTATGTGAAGTCTAAAGATATTGATCTTTGGCATGTTATAGTTTATGGTGATTACATACCCACTATTAAAAATAAGGATAACGGTAAGGAAGACATCATTCCTTATGAAAAATTTAAAGAAATTAATAAGAAAATGCGTTTTTAAAAACGATGAAGCAAAAATAGTTTTATACAATGCTTTACCTAAAAAGGAATATGAAAGAATTTTCATGTGCAAAACAGTTAAAGATATTTGGAACTTGTTACCCATAAAGATTTTAGCCTAAAACACATGATCCGGAGGTCAGGGAGGATAAAAGAAATAAGTAGCCATATTTTTAAGAGAGAAAAGTAGAGAGGGAAAGATGTGTGTGTTTTCTAGAGAGAGAAACACACACACTTTATGAAAATACAAATGATTATCCTCACCCTTCTATAGAAGTATAGGAGGGTATATATAGGCGTGCGACTTGTTTACTATCCTAAATTGACATTATTAGTCCCTATAAGTCACGCCTTACAATATCTAATATAATTTCATATAAGTCGACATATTTGAAGGCTAACAATCTTCTCCCAATATGTAGACATACATAATTAATTACAATGTTCCAATCAAGTACAATTACAACATAATAAGGACTTCCAAAGTGCTTCCAATGCTGAAGATGACATTTGTGACTTCTTGTCTTGATACTTGTACTCCAGCTTGGATCTTCTGTGCCTTTACTTGCTCTGGAATCATTGTAGCATGCATGAGTTGGATTAACTTCCCCCAATTCATACAGCATGTCTTGAAAATCTTTCTTCATAGACTTCTTTTTGGCGAAGTTTCTAAATTACCTTCCCCCCAAACCAACATCCATATCTTTAGCAGATTCTGAAACATTGATGTAGCTCGAACGCTCTTCTAACATTGACATTTAAAGTGCACAACGAAATTTTGTACAATCATCCAATACCTGAGGTATACACTTTATCCCTTTTAACAAAGTTGAAACCGTATCACCAAAATCAATTAAGACCCAGAAATGCACTTTTCTTCCTCTAAGATAGTGCTGATGTGAATTGCTACACCAAAGTCAACCAAGTCCTGAGTGTGAGCAATTTATCCCTTTAAGGAATCATCCTTCACATGTATACATCTTACATTAACTAATACTGCTTTTATATTGTATCATGACATTTGGTCTTGGTGAATATCCGTTCGGGGGTACATGCGAGAAATCAGCAACAAATCTTCTCACGTATGTAGAATACTTTACAAACCATACTAAGTAAAGTAGTATATACTACTTCCCCATGGAAGTTGACCTGATTACCTCAAAGTATCAAAGTACACGTATTCCCCCATGATGGTTTCGAACTCTCGGAAGCATCATTGACGTGTACGACCATATACTCAAGAAGTTCTTGTCATAAGCAACAATCTTGAAAAGTATGAAAGACATTGAAGAACTTTGAAAGATTTTGCTGAGACTGTGAAGTATCATTGACGTTTTGTAGCTTCAAATATCTCGTGAGAATTGTTGATTACATCTCAACCTTTAAACTCTCAGGCTAACTTACCAACCTCATATTATGTCGGCTATTGTAGTGACCACTTAGTGAAGTGAACCCGATATACCAAACTTGAAACTGAAGTAAAATTCCCTAAATTTGTTACTTAATCTTGCACTATTGTTGATTGAAGAACAGTGCAGAAGAAAGCCTCTAAGTACCCTATACCCAACATCAAAAGTATAAAAAGTACAACACCTCTTGAAATTATCCACATCGGCATCTGTGTGTGACACTGAGTACTACAATGTAACTCCTTTAAGTGATAGTTAACCAGGTCTTCAACCAACCACCCCGACTATTGGAAACAAGATAATTCAAGTCTCAATCATAACTGTATACGATCAAGCAAGTTATCAATCGATAGATGTGGTTTAGGAAAAAGGGGTAGAAAATAGAAGGAAGTCTCGATGATGAAATAAGTAGACGCCTTCATGAAACTCACTTTAATCTCAAATAAGGGATACCAAATCAACTCCGTGATCGCTTGACATTAAAGTCCAAATCCATAGCTGTTTTGACGTTTTAGTGAATCTTTAATGATTATTTTAGCATTAAGTGTTGTGTTTGCTTTGGTGTTATGGAAGGTGTTTAAGTTCGGTTCTTGACAAAAATAGGTGAAAAGGGGTCTTGTGATAAATCGCCTTCTTAAAAACATGATAAATCGCCTCCTATTAAATCGCCTTTCAAAGAAAACTGTTAAACCTCCTCTAAAAAAACTGTTAAACTTCCTCTCAAAGGAAACTATTAAACCTCCTCTCAAAGGAAACTGTTAAACCTCCTCTCAAAGAAAAGTTGTTAAACCGCCTTGTTAAACCGCCTCTCACTGAAAAGTTGTTAAACCGCCTTGTTAAACCGCCTCTCAAAGAAAAGTTGTTAAACCGCCTTGTGAAGGAAAACTGTTAAACCGCCTTCTACTATCTACTAGACGAAACTCAAATTTTTCAAAACACAAAAAGACTCAATTTTTGACCTTTTTACCCAAAAAAATTTGTACTTCTTGCTTATCTAAGGCAATAAGAACCATAAAAATCCAAACTTGATGATTTTTAACACGAAAAATTTTGAATCAAGATTTTGAGTACAAAAATCATCCGAACCATAAAAACTCAAAAATAAGCTATGAAAATCCATAAGCCACTTGTACAAATAAGCTAGAAACTATAGAAAGAAGAAAGTTTCAAGCTTTTGCACAAAATACCACCAACCATGAAAAGCCGAAGCTTTTTGGCTTAAAAATAAGCTACGAAAAGCTTAAATAAGCTACGAACACCATCAAATAAGCAAACCACAAACACGAAACGCTCCTAGGCTCTGATGCCAATTGTTACCCATAGAGATTCTAGCCTAAAACACACGATCCGAAGGTCGGGGAGGATAAAAGAAATAAGTAGCCATATTATTAAGAGAGAAAAGTAAAGAGGGAAAGATGTGTGTGTTTTCTAGAGAGAGAAACACACACACTTTATGAAAATACAAATGATTATCCTCACCCTTCTATGGAAGTATAGGAGGGTATATATAGGCGTGTGCCTTGTTTACTATCCTAACTTGACATTATTAGTCCCTATAAGTCACGCCTTACAATATCTAATATAATTTTGTATAAGTCGACATATTTTAAGGCTAACATAACTCTCTTATAGTCACTCATCAAGATAACAAACAAGTTAAGGATAACAAAATAAATTTGTTTGTTCAAAAATATGAAGAATTCACTATTTTCGATGATGAAACTATTGATTGCGAATTTGCTAGATTTAATACTATTAATACATCTTTAAAAGCACTTGACGAATCTTTTTCAAGTCGTATTCATGTTAGAAAATTCTTGAGGGCACTTCCTATTAAATGGCATCCAAAGGTAACGGCTATAGAAGGATCCAAAGACTTGTCAACACTACCTCTAGATGAACTCATCGGTAACTTAAATGTCTATGAGGTAGTGCTTGAGAAGGACTTGGAGGCTTCTAAAAATAAGAAGGAAAAGTACAAGTCACTCGCACTAAAAGCAAATAAAGTATCAAGTAACGAAGAGACCTCTTGTTCTGGTAGTGATAAGGAATATGCAATGGCGGAGGGATTTTAAGAAATTCTTTAGGAGAAGGGAAAGTTTGTCTGATAACCACATGACGATAAGAAAATCTTCTAAAGAATAAAAGGAGAGACGAAAGGGAAAGAGGAGCGAAGATGTTTCAAGTGTGGTGATCTGAATCCAAACACAACATAATAAGCCATCAATAAGCCATAAGAAAAGAGAAAGAAAATGGAAGAATATTAGAGAGAAAAAGGAAGGATGGTATGATTATACAAAATGAGACAAATTTAACCAACACCCTCTCTACACTTGGAGATGGGTATTTATACCAATGGGAGGCCTGCCTAAAGAGGCTTGTGTTGGGCCATTTGGTATTTGCTTAATGGGTCAGGCTCGAGATTACTTTAGGCTTTAGCTCGATACACATACAATATTAGATTAACTAACGAGTCTGATACCTGTTCTAGCCTATTACAACGCTTATTAAATAAAGACCGCGATTCCTTGTTCAACTCAATATTTTGAGGCTAACACACTTCATAAGTTATAACAACCCGTAATTTTCCAATATTTCATCAATGTAATATCTACTTACTATGTTAAGTACTACTTTTTCACGAGAATAAATTTTTGTTTCATTTTATTCCATTACGTATCATAATTTACATTTCTAAAGTAAACGAGTTCACGCAACGACCTATGCCTATTCTATCTATGTTTACATCAAGTAAATGTCCTAATATGTCAAGTCAACAATCTAATATCCATTTTATCATATACGTTATTCATTTAACAAAGTTTTCACGACGATAATACCAAATGAGCTTAAACCATTAACGTTTACGTTTAAACCCTAATTTCATGTAAAGTACACATTCAAAATGAATGTACAATCAATCAAAGCACATGAACAAGTATCATAGCATCTTATTTGAATATATTTTCCCTCCAAAATAAGGTACAAGTCCTTTAAAGCATAATGTACAAATCATTAATGCACGACATCCAAAATAGCCGTTTTACCTTCGTTTTCCTAAGAAACTTGTACAATCTATTAAGTACAAGTTACAAGCAAGTCATATACTTCATTTACAATCCATATTCCTTTTCATTTCATAAGATTTCATGAATTCAAACCTAGAAACCCTAAACCGAGCTAGTTTCTAAACCGTGACCCGTTTCTTTGTTTTTACCCGTTCTAAACTTAAACCAATTATCAAATTCAGTTGTAAACTCTAATATACAACTTTACATTTCATATTCCATCATTATAACATCATTATACACGAATTAAACCCTAGAAACCCTAAACGAACCCTAATTTCAACCCACGACCCATTTACTCATTTTTACCCATTCTGATCACGAACCACTAATCAAATATTGTTATAAACTCTTAGTACAAACCTTACAATCATTAATCCATCATTATATCACAAATGCACTCGAAAAATAAGCTTAAAAACCCTAACCCACTTCAATTCGAACCCGCGACCCATTTTAACCAACTTTGACCCATTTTAAGTCTAACCAAGCAAGCATACACCTCCATGATCATGCTACTTCAGTTAGAAAGCTGCTTACAAGCACCTTAACCCATTTCTTGGCTAGAAAATTGGCCACATACCTCCCTTGTTGCTCAATCTCACCCGCGGCCACCTCAACCTCCACAAATCTCTTCCACATCTTCATGGCTACATCTAGCTTTGCTAAATCACCCTTATAGCCCCTCTTACTTAGCTATGATAGCCTTGAAACCAATCCTAGTCTTTTACTTGGCCTCCAAGTCTAAACGAGCCTATAAAAGGACCACACCCTCCTCATTTCAAATCACACCAACACCTCTTCTTCTATAACCATCAATGGCAGCAAATCTCTGATCAAGGAAGTCCCAAGAAGCCCCAAGAGCAGTAATCAAGAGAAGTAACCAAGTCTTGAAGCCCCGGGGAAGTTATCTTAGATGTACGAAAGTAAAAGTCCCCAATTCGACCCATTTTTAATCATTTAGCTCGAAAACAGGTTCCATAAACCCTCCTACTGTTCTATAACTCTTATAATGTTCATATGATCCTAAATATACTCTTGTTACAAGCTTTTAACTTACAAATTATTCGTTCTTGACTTTTGATCCAAGACGAACTCACGAAACCCTAATTTCGTGTTTTTCTTAAATCTATAAGCTAAAATGATAAACTGAAGTTATAAGCTATTCTAATAAGCTTAACTAATGATATTATAATCACTTTATCAAGTCTTGAAGGAATTTGAATTAAAAACCTACGCGTTTTTGTTTTAAAACCCTAATTCGACCCGTTTTGATTTCTAGCTTAACGAATCGTTATTTTAAACTTTTCATACGTATAAACTTCATATTTTAGCTTATATTAATAAGCTATCACTTGAAAATATTATTTGAAATCTTAAAATAAGCTTGCATGGCGTTTTGGACTTGTTTTGCAAAAGTATTCCATGCAAGGGGTATATATCATAACTTTCTGAAACTTATAACTAAAAGGGCTGAACATGTTATTTTATCAAAGTTATAACTAAAGGGGTCTATTATGTCACTTTCCCAAAGTACAACAAGTTTATCTATTGTACATCTTTTTAAAACTAGAAGGAACCAAACTTGTAAAAGGTAAAACTCCAAGGGTAAATTTTGCCATTTTTACATACTTAAGAGGTCTAAAAATGTAACATTTTGAAAAAGTATTAAAATGTATTCAAAACCTTACAAAACATAACTTTATTTAACGCTTGACGTGCTTAACATTTCCAGTTATATAATTCATCATCGATGTGCTTTATAAATTCTATTCTGAATCTATATCGTACCACAATACTAGGGAGCTTCATATTAAGGGGTTTCATCTTGGTATTACGTTCTGACTGAGTTGTTGGGTTTACGATTTAAAGTGCCCTAGCTCCTCAAACATTTACTGAATGACCTCTGAATTATGATGGCCCGAACGGTGATACAATAATTCCAAACTCTCCAATCAAACTCATAACAATATTAAACTCTTAGAACCAAAGTTCTAGAGTACAATCTTCCTAAGACTTGACATATTTACTCAGGTTGCGTGACGTGGGGAGTGGATGGGTACGTGGAGTGGGGGGGGGGGGGTTGGAGATGGAGGGTGGTGAGTGGGGGGGGTGTGGGAGTGGGTGGGACGTGGGGGTGAATAGGACGTGGGGGTGACGTGGGAGTGGGTGGGGGGGAAGTGGTGGAGGGGGTGTGGTGGTGCTGGGTTGGAGTGGTGGTGGGAGGGTGAAAAAGTGGGGTGGGTGGGTGGGGTGCAATGCGTAGTGGGGTGGGTGAAGTTGCATAAAGTTTGGGGGGGAATGAAAAAGTGACGTTGGTGGTTGATGGGTGTGGGGGGGAACTAAGTGGGGTTGGGGGTGGGGAGTGGGGTGGGTGAACTGTGGGGGTGAGTGGTGGGGGTGTTGTGTGGGGTGGGTGGAGGTGGCGGAGTGTTGGAGTGTTGGGGGTGAACGGGGGGGGGATGGAGTGGGTGGGTGGGAATTGAGTGGTGGGGACGTTGAAGTGGAGGCGTGGGTGGGGAGGGGAGGAAGTGAGGGGGGGATTGGGCTGTTTACTATCATTCTTGGCTATATCAACCTTCTCTGTTAAGATTGTGATTAAGTCGTCAGCTTTCATTTTGGAATATTTATTACAACTACCTATCAGGTGAGTTCATAGCCTCGCTTTTCAATCTCTTTAATGTTTTCATAAACCCGCGAGGGGGATACATGCTTAAACTATGAATTTTGAATAACATGATTGTTTTACCATAAATGCAAGTGTTTTTTTTCCAAATGTATGCTATCCAGATATATTATTGCCTAAGTAGCTTCCAGTGCCATTATTTCCATATCATGAACCATTAATTGCTTACGAGTAAACGCGAATATTGTGAATAGATCTATTGGGGGTGACGACTCCCGTTTGTATACCCATTCATAGGGTAGCCAAACGCACTATATTTGACCTAATGGGTAACCTTGGCAAGTTACCTTTTCCACGGGGACATTTGTTCCTCAACCAATGTCACTACGGTGATTTTCCCTGTTAACGTATTGGTGTCATGAGCTTAGATGCAATAATAATGTTACCATTTTTCCATGATAATTGTATTCGTTGCAATTATTACCATTATGATGACTTGCATTCAACTGTTCTCCATAATAATGTTGTTCTCCATGATAATGTTGTTTTCCATAATAATTATGCTCGTGCAATTATTACACTATAATTTGTATTCAAACTATTTACCATAAACCTATGAATTTCACTCAACCATTGTGTTGATCCTTTTTAGCATGTTTATCCTAGGTAATTGAGCAACTTATGGCATGGAGTGACATGGACTTGAAGATGGTTAAAACTTGTTATCATTCACATTTTATGTTTCTAGATTTTGGGACTTGCCTTTGTAAAACTCTGATTTTAATGAATGATAACGTATCTTTTAAAAACGTCTCTTTTGAGTCGTTTTCTATGATTGTGACTGTTGTACTATGAAGTAATACCCCAGATTAGCTTCCGCTGCTATATTGTAAAAATGGAGGTGTTACACAACACTCCTTAATGTATGAGAAATAAGTGCTTATCTGCTACTCATGCTTATTTCATTTCCTAAGTTACTTGGTACATGTGCGTGCATATTTTCAGATTTTGTCGATCGAAATGACATAAGAATTTCAAAATGGAGAGGAATCCACGTAAGGAGAAATAGACTAAAGCTTACAGGAGGTTACACGACAAAGACATGACACTGGTACAGAAACTTGCTACTATAATAAATGGATTACTTTCTTATGACGAGAAACGATTTGTTGATAACTGAATCAAATTTGCAGGATGCTACATTTCAGTTTGAGAGCATGCGTAATAGGCCAAAAAGGTAAGACAGGAACGTCACTGACAACACACTCATGGCCATCAAGACTATTAACAAAGTCAGATCCCGTAGGGAGGAGACACACCTTAAGAATATGTATGTTTTCTTAAACTGGCTCCATATTGATCTGATATTCTTCATCTAAACACTCAAAACGACCTGATGCATTTTGGCAACACAATAAGCTGCTAACTTGCTATAGTAAAATTATCCGAACACACTTTCAGTAGGGGTGGAAAAAAAACAAAACCTACACAGTTTTGATAGATGGGTAGTCCAGTATTTGAAATATGGATCATGAAAGAATTGGTTTTGTCATATGCGGAACTGTTTATTTAATAATCTAAGGGTTATTTTTACCCCATCAACATATAAACCTATCTCATTTTTCTAATCTGATTTTAGGTACCAATACCAAAGGCAAACATCTATCCGATCAAGGACAATTTATCACCCGAAAAAGCAGCAGAGGAGTATGAGCATCAGCTTAAACAGTTAGTAGCAAACAAGAAACTAAAAACTTCAGCAGTTACAGTAACGGCTAAATTCGATTTAACGTTACTAGGAATGGTCCAGACGGGCACGATGCATCTCTCTTCTGCTAGCATTTTCAACGCTTTAAGAAGAAGAAATTGGTGACTTTCATCACAGATTCACCCAAACCACCACCTCTTAGGATCAGCTTCACATTCCCTCAGATCAATTCTACGTCTAAAATTGCAATGGTCGTTACAGGAGAAGATGCAACCGATGCAGTCAAGGTGACATTGGGTGAACATGCTGATTATGGTTACCCTTTGCCTGTGCAAAAGGTGAAACCGGAAGGTGGGTATACATGGTTCTTGGATAAAGCGGCCACATCATTACTCAAGTAGACAAATAGGCATATGAGATTGCTTTGGTGATAGCCGGTGAAGAGAAAGCCCGTGCACTAAAGGTGGCGTTATTGAACATGCTGATTTTGGTTACCCGTCATTGTTGTTGCTAAAAGTTTATTTCATCAGCCAAAATATAAATAATTATCAGAATGTGTGACTAAAGACTAATGGGTGGTTGTTGTTTCTTCGTTACAGGTTCGGTTACAACAGATGGTGAAACAAGAGGAGCAATTATTTCAGCAATGGAAGGCCAATCACGAGAAGCAATTGATGCAGGTAATAAGGTCCATGTGGCTGGAGTCATGCCTTGCGTTTTCGTTTCAAAATTTAGTTCTACCAGCCTATTTTGTGTATGTTCCTAAAGGATATTTGTTGGCTTCTAATGATATGTTTTTTCCTCACTTTTGTTAAGGATTGCAGGATGGACACCTCTGTGTGCAGCGATAGTTCCTAATTTCCACCTACCGATGCATAGTTATGAAGTTAAGAACATGTATCTGATGGCTCTGTTGAATCTTTCTGCAAGGTATTGTGATATAGACGAATTGTAACTGTAATGAAAGTTATTTCGTACGTAGTATACTTAACATTTATCAGTTAATGTGAAACAAGGTGTGTATGTTACAGGAAAAAGTAAAAGGCGCCAAAATGGTTCGTTTTGGTATGCGTCAAACTGGGTGGTTTTGGTACGGATCAAAACGAGTTGGTCATAATGACCTGAAACAAATACTTTACAATACTTATATACTTTTTAGGAATACTTAACAAGTCAAAAATGATTCGAATAATAGTTGTAAAAACGGGAAGAAAAACATGCGAGAATAGGTTATCAAATCCTGCGAAAATTGTTCTTCATTGCATGCGACTTTAAGGTTTTCATAACGGGAATACGATGTTTAGAGTGCGTTGTAAAAATACTTATTTTCTAATTTACGCTCAAATAAGCATTTTAAAAATAAACATGTTGGCGCCTCTCACGAGAAAAGGTAAACCAGATAAGCAGTTCGAAATAAGCAGTTCCAAACACACTCTAATTTCTACTTTTTTATGTTACTAAATTAATTGGAATTGACATGCAGGTTTTGTGGTCTTCGGCGAGACAAATTATGTTCCAGGTACACTTTCTAAACCATTATTTGAAATGCAGTTAACGAATGTGTAATAATCCTTATAACTACTCGGTGTGTGGCTGATGATGAAATTTTGCTATCTATCAGTCACACTTGATAAATGACCCAACCATCCAATGCCCACGCAAATATGGACCTTCACTCACTTTATGATAAACAACACATATCAATAACTACCTAAACTGATTAATATGTGCTAGCCATGACTCGAGCTAAATTTTTTTATTGTTTCTTTATAAAATAGCTTATAAATCATCTTAAATTTACATAGATGCATTCTTTGTTTACATGTAATTACCATGTTCATACATTTATTTTACCTATAAAGTAGTCGAGTTTAAGTTTAACATTGATCACATGTATGCATCCTTTGTTTATATCGCTTACAACTGTATCAATTTAAGCAATCAAAAACAACCTGTAATGTGATGTGTGATTTACTCATCTTAGTCTACGAGGAAGATATATATAACTATAATTCAAACTCGATTTTCACACATAGCCTACCAATTATTTTCAGGATATTAAACAGAAGGTTCATAAGAGGGTGAAGGTGAGAGTGGCTTTTGCAAATAGAAAAACTTCAGATTGTAGTGAGTCCATATGTGAAAAGTCGTGGTTTAGGTGATTAACGACAATGGTTCAATGGGAACGGTCATTCACCAGTGTTGCGGCAACTAAATATGTGGGATCAAGCCGTGCTGAGAACCAAGGTGAATAGGAATCTTTGAATTGTTTTCTTCGATATTTTTTCATCTGCACGGTGTCTTTGTGTGCGTAGTTTTTAAGAGTCAGGTTTCGACTTGAGGTTTTGGCTTTGTTTTATAGATGTGCCTTATTCTTACGATTTGAGAGGACGTAAAAGGCAATCTGACATCTGTGAAAAGGCGTGGTTTAGTTGATCAATGACGATCGTTTAATGGGGAAGTTGCAACGAAGAAACATCAGAGCACTGAACTTGAGCGACACGTGAAACTAGACGTGGGATCACGGCCGTAGATGAACCCAAGGTGAACATGAGACTTGACTGTTTTACTATCATCGATGTGCATTATGTGATATCTATATGTTAACCTTCTATATCAGACAAGACGTTCTTTAACAACGTTAACCCCTTGGTTCAGGTGTTACAGCTTCTTACTTGACTTGGTGATTATACTTTGGAAGAAAGCAGTCCTAGAGAAGGAAGTTAAAACAGATTATGGTCAGTACCATTATATGCATTTGATTTGGTGCACAGTGGAAGTAGAGTTGGCTTAATGGGAGGTTATCATGTTATTCTATTAGATATAATGAACATGTTATTTTGAATGTATATAAGGGATGTTTAAGGAACAAAGATGACTGTTTGTTTATAAAACTTTCTTTACAAAATTTAGCTTTACATCTTCGATGCATTACCTCGCCACTTATACAATTTGTCCATGTATGTTTAATATCGCTACAATTCAGGTTTATACAAATGTTATATATGTGTAGTACAATGTAGCGGACATTTAAGATCATATGTATTGATAACGTAAAATCCCGTGCCTCGAGATAAATACAACCCCGCGCTTCGCAGCGGAGCGCGGGTTACAAACCTTGTTGTACAATTAACTTATGCACAAACATATATAGTTAACACTTTCAATTAATGTAATCATTAAAACACCCACAATGCAAAAATGCAATCAATGCATGGTACATAAAAATAAACTTTTAAATACTCTCTTCAAACACACTAGAATAGTGAATAAATTTTTTATAATAAAAAATAATAATTAAATGACATGTCTGTGTTATTTGATATCTACTTTTAACATAATATAGTTTGTCGGTGTTTGAACTTATAAAAAACTTAAATTACCGTGTTCTATAAAGTTATTTTCACGAAAAATGTATTATCGAAAAAGATTGTTTGTAAAAAAATGTAAATACGTGATATTCACCGCTATAACGTCCGAGTACCGTGACTGGTGATTGTTTTCCAACACAAAGATATATTTGAGCATACGAATACAAATGTTTTGGGCTTTGCCAGAATGTCAAAGTACCGTAGAGCCCAAACTTCTCATATAATACGTAGTTTCAGAATTTAAACATACATGTCTTTTTTTTCGGCGCACGTCGTGTTTAGGTAATAAAAACACTTACCACATGTTCCTAAGCAAATTCAATCTTGTTATTTACGTAATATAATTATGGGAGTTGATATGTACACATAAGATTTTACTTTGCACACATAAAATTAATGTGCAAGGACAACAATACCCTCATGTTGTTTTAACCCTAACTCCTATCATTTTTTAAGTCCAAATCCATGGGCGTATTTAACAATCATATTCCACCGGAGCTATGTATGATAGATATATCTAAATAAAAATTACCATCAATACAAGCATCAGCCCTTATGCATCTTACGTAAATAACTGTTCCAACAACCTTCGACTGTCACCTCAAATGGGATCCCAAAATAAACATATAATAGTTGACGGTGGAATAGATCGAACAAGCAGAGACGAAGCCAGAAAATAATGTTAGGGGAGGGGGCTCAAAATTTTTTCCCTATAGTAGCATGCAATTTTTTTTATTTTAGAAGCTTAATTGTTATGTATTACATAGTATTACACTATAAATTTATCTACCTATTGAGTACCAAATAAAAACAGATCATCAATCTAAATAAAAACAGATCATCAATCTAAAATATATATATATATATATATATTCAATATTAAATGCAGTAACTAGTCTTTTTTTCACCTACCGAGATACACTTTCCCATATCCCCATCCACCTACTTCCCTATTAGTGTATCTTCTTCATCATTTCCCTTTCAATATTCACACACTTTTTCTAATTCTCTAATATCATCCATAGTTTTCGATCAAAAAAGCTGCTTTCGCCCATTGAAGATAAGCTAGTCATTGGCCGGTTGGGGGCCCGAGCACCCTCCAGCCCCCCCACTGGCTCCATCCCTGTGCTTAAAACTTAATTCTGTAGATAGCATAACTAAATAACATGTTGTTTGCGGTTTAATTTATACTACAAACATAATTAATACTCCTAATTAAAATACCCCATTACATAAATGTACAACAATTTTTACACATTTTACAATC
>BQNB010117286.1:0-21199 GCA_026074375.1 Tanacetum coccineum
ATCAAAACTTTACAATCCTTAATCTTAATTCCCTTAGATACTAATGGGACACCTAAGTATCTAATGGGCAGATTTCCTTTTTGTAAACGACATTACTAGTTTAATATCAGCAATAACATTGTCAGGGATATTACTAAAAAATGCTTCACTTTTGCTCATATTAGGATAAAGACCAGAGGACATACCAAACTCATCAAGACCCCTTCTAAGCACCGAGGCAGAGATAAAATCTCCATGGCACAACATAAGAAGATCGTCCGTAAAGCACAGGCTTGTAATGTTTAGTTCCTTACATCCCCAATGGTACTGGAACCTTTTCTCAGCCTTCACTTGTCTTTTAATCATCAAATTTAGAATATCCATGACCAGCGTAAAAGGGTAAGGGGATATGGGATCCCCTTACCTTAATCCCCTTCTAGTCTTGAAGAATCCATGGGTTTCACCATTTATGCACATAGAAAAATGAGTAGTGGTTAGACAAACCATAATCCAATGTACCATTACCGGATGAAAACCAAACTCTTTTAATATAAATTCCAAAAAATTCCAGTTTACAGTATCGTATGCTTTTTGAATGTTTATCTTAAAAGCACACCTCCTAGCACCCTAATTCCACCCATAACCTCTCATAAATTCCTGAGTTAAGAGGATGTTGTCACTAATTTGTCTACCCAGTATGAATGCACTTTGGTTAACATCAACCAAGTCATTCAACACCGTTTTAATCCTATCGGTGAGAACTTTACTAATAATTTTATAAACAACATTACAACACGAGATTGGCCTATAATCAAAAAACTTAATAGGAGTTTTAGTTTTAGGGATAAGAGAGATTAGAGTGGTATTAAACTCACCAAGCAACTTCCTGCTAGTGAAGAATTCTTTGACAGCACCACAAGTATCCTCACCAACCACCTTCCAGGCAGCTTTGAAGAATTTTGACGTAAAGCCATCGGGGCTAGAAGCTTTATTATCATCTATATCAAGTAAGGCAACCTTTATCTCCTCATCAGAAACAGGTCTTATCAAATACACAACAACCTCAGGCTCCAACCTTCTAGTGAACACATTGCTAGGGTCTTCAATAGGGTAAATGTCATCCACCATAGTAAAAATGTTTTTGAAATGATCCACAAACTTAGCAGCAACATCACGGCCAGAAAACGTATTGCCTTGCTCATCCTTCACTTCATCAATCCTATTCTTAGTAATCTTCCCTTTAACCATATTATGAAAGAAGGCACTATTGAAATCACCCTCTCTTAACCACTCAATCTTTGACTTTTGTTTCAGAACCCTTTCTTCATCAATACAATCCTCCTTATAAGCACTTACATAGACCATTTCCTCCTCTCTCAAATTAGCACTAAGAGGATCCCTATCTAAGCTGCTTTGAACCCTTTCCAACTCAGTCTTCAAGAATCTAACTTTGTTGAAGACATTCCCATTTTTCTTGTTTAAACTTCTCAAATGCTTCTTCATATATTTCAACTTCTTAGCAAGAATAAACATCTTATATCCTCTAACAGTAATGTTCCAGTTCTTCTCAACAACACTTAAAAATCCTTCTTATCAGCTAAATAGTTCATAAATCTGAAAGAACTCCTCCTTCTATCCTTAACAATAACTTCAGGAATGAAGAGAATGGAAGGAGAGTGGTCAGAGCTCATGTATGAAAGAAACCTAGCAAAACTTTCAGGCTACATATTCATGAAAACATCATTTCCCATTACCCTGTCAAGTTTCTTAAGGACACCTTCCCTTGGGTCTTTCCTTTTTTGGATCCACGTAAAGAACATCCCATTCATATTAACATCACCCATATTTAGGTTATCAACACATTCCTTAAAGTCTTGCATTCCCACCCCCTTCACATTGTAGCTATTAGAACTCTCATTCTGATACAAAATAACGTTAAAATCACCTAACATGACCCAAGGAACATCACCAATCATTCCTTTATGATCAATAAGGTTCCTCCACAGGCTAAGCCTTTCCTTAACCCCATTTTCCCCATATACATATGAGACATAAATATGCCTACCACCACATCTACTTTTAACTAAAAATGCATAACCTGACCAGTTTGGGACATAAGGACAGCATCAAGGACACTAGAATCCTAACCCACAGCAATTCTACATTATTTCTTACTATCAACCGAGTTAGAAACCCATTCCCACCTTCCAAAAACCTCATTACAAACATTATTGACAAATTTCTTTCTCAATTAAGTTTCTAACATACCAAAAATACTAATATTATTACTACTTATAAGCTGCTTAACTTCATTTTGTCTTAGGGAATCACAAATCCCCTTGACATTCCACGCAGCTATTTTAATCATCATTTAAAATAAAGAGGAGTTTGATGCAATCTCACCTTGCATCTGAGTAGAACTACTTCCAGCCACATTTTATGCTACATCCTGAGTCATGAACATAGCACTTCCATGTGTTTCTTCAGCAACCTCATCATTCATACATTCCATCATATTTTCTTCAAATTGCTTCTTTATCATGTCATCAACTCTTTCACCAACCAGGCCTTTAAATTTAGCAATCATTTCTTCTGTCCAAGAATTCCTAACTTCATCAGTTAAAACTTGTTCAGAGAGAAAAAATAGCTCAACTTCAGCCAATTGTTTTTCACCAACCCACTCCTTAATTTTATTTAATTCATCCCTATATATTTCATCATAAACCTTCAAATACGCTTGATTATGTGTCATCCTTGTTTCCTTCATTATCTCCTTACATGACTCATTAGCCTTCGTGTTCGCAAGCATAGCCACATTATTATGACCATAGCTTATATCTTTTTGCAGCTTTGATATCCTCCATTTCAAACCTTCAACCAAATTATCCTTAGCTTTAACCGCACACTTATCATCATAGTACTTCCTTAAGTCTTTGGACCACCTTTTCTTCTCACCTTCTGTAATCTTCATTCCCAAATCACATGCTAGATCAATCTTACTTTTCTCTTGAATCCACTCATCATCCCCTTCTTCTACAATTTCCTCAACTAGAGCATTAAAACTATTCTTGATGTTGATCACATTCTGCTTCACTGCTTGTTTCTTTAACCTATCATTGCTTTTAAAGACAGCTTTACCCTTATCTTTCCTACCCGCAACATTGTCCCCCATCAAAACTTGAACCTCATCCACGTTCTGCATCACATTCTTCACAGGGACAAACCTACCATTATCACCACTTACCCCACTCATCTGATATATCCCACCTCTCCCATTCATTCCTCCTCTACCTCTTCTATTAAAACTGCCCCTATTCCTATAACCATAACCATAACCCATACCATTACCCTGTTGATTCCCACCCCTGCTCGTACTAGCCCTATACCTTGCAGGTCTTCTAACCTCTTGCCATTCCTCACCAGCTTTGTTCTTTTCATCAACATTAGTAGCACTCTGAACATTAATTTTAGCCTGCTCAACCTTTTCCTCATCTGTTAACACTCTATTACCACACCTTCGATACTCATGGCCAAACACTTTACAATGAGTACAAAGCGACGGCTTCCAAGCATATTCAACCCTTAGGTTCATTGACTTTCCTAATTTCTCATAGCAAATTTCAACACTTTCCACCAACTCCTTTGACGCATCAACCTCTATAAGAACCCTAGCAAAACTGGCTCTTCCATATGCTCTATCACACATGGATGTTGTAATTCTATCCATAATAATGGGGTTTCCAATTCTGCTCGCTATCCTACTAATCCCTTGAGCATTCCACGCCTCCAATGGAACATTCATAATCTTCACCCACAAAGGCACCTTATCAGGTTTTGGCTTCTCCATACACATACCTGCTTCCCACTTCTTGACAAAGAAAGGCTTGCTATCAACCAGCCAAGGTCCGTTTTCCAAAACAAAGTTCATACCCTCTAGAGACCTAAACTTTAAAAAGTATAAACCACAATCATTAGTTATGATCTCAGCTAACTGATGAGATATCCACATCCTTTTCAAGTGTCCTGAAATTTCATAATAGCCCATCTTCAACCCCACAAAATACCTAACTAGCGTCAGATCCCACTTCTTACTCCCTTCTTCTACAACAGGATCCATAACAACAACTTCCCTTCCTTGGTCATTAACTTTAACAGGCACTCTAACCAACTTATTACTTCCATTACCACTAATCCCTTGGAAAACATTAACAAAAGAGGTAGGCCTTCTTTCATTTCCATCTTCCATAATCGTATCATTACTACTCCCTACTTCATTACCAACAGCCTTTTTATTCCATGCATTACTACCATTTTCATTCAAACTAGGCCAACTAACATTTTCATTACTTTCCTTCCTCTGACCAACATTACTAACATTACTTCCCACATTCACAGACTCTTTACTAGGATTAAGGATATCATTCTCATGAAAAGGAACAGGCATTTCCATATCAAAACTAGACACATTACCCCCACCCTTAGTATTAACATGAACATTAGAGTTTATCTTACCACTTACAACATTCTTTTGAGTTATTTCTTGCCTCTCAGCATCAGCACCTGTCATAACACCATACCCCTCACGATCCAAGCTATTAGCAGTGGTATGTGTTTAATTACACATACCTTTTACCTAATAAAACGACCCCAAATGACCAAAAACAAACATAATATACCAAAAATACATTGTATTTGTGTGTTTTGTGATTTATGCTGTGCAGGTAACGGATATTCACTAAAGGACAAAAACGAAGCCAAGACCAACAAAACCAAGCACAGGATTGGAAAGAGCACAAAAAGTCAAAGTCAAAGTCAACCAAGTCAAATTCAAAAGTTAAAGACGAAGCCGAAACCGAAGAAATACTTAAATGGGCCAACCCGCACCCATCTAATGGGTCGGGGCAGCCCATTAAGCATTTATATCAAAACTTACATAAGCTTAAAGCTTAAAAAGTCCATAAATATAAACCGGCCCAATCCTAAGCCCAAAACCCTTAAACCATTAACCCCATTAACCCATTTACACCACAAGTCCCTAACACCTTTTGCATCGTTAGTCCAAAAGGACTAACGGTGCCAGTCCTTAGCCTTTGCACCGTTAGTCCAAAAGGACTAACGATGCAAACACTTAACGAAAACAGGGGATTAACCCCGTTACCCTGTACACCTCAATCTATAAAAAATTTCCCGCCCATAAACATCACTGTTCATCTGTCTCTTTCCCTCTTTTTCTCTGCAACTAGACAAACCCACTCAACCCCACTTTCAAACCCCACCCCCAGCAAGAAGACAAGCCACGTTGGCAATCCCTTGCCAATTGATTGGGTGATGAAATCAAGGGCTGTGATGGGTAAGCAAGAAGCACAAATGGATTAAACGGCTCAGATGGCATTTCTTGGTGAACAAGATAATTTGATGGCTGAGATGAAGCTTTATGTTCTCCTCACAGAAGAAACACAAGAAGCACACCTGTGCATTTCATTTTTTTTATAAATAGGGCTTATTCACACAGAAAAAAAGTATGTAATTTAGGAGTAGTGTAGTCTTGTTTTTACTTATTATTTTACTTTATTGTACTTTTAATTTCAAGCATTGTACTCTTTTTTTAAGTTAATGAAAATTTAATTTCAGTTTTAATTCAAAGTGTTCATTAAACTTCAGTTTATGTTATTCAGTTTTAATAGTTTGTTGGAAAATACTTAAAACCTGTTTTTACAAGTCTTTAGGCTATAAGCTTATACAAATAAGCTTTCTAATAGCTTATTTGTGTAAGTCACTCACTCACTCACTCACAACATTTACTCAGCAAAGGATAAGGAAGCAAAGTTACTGTTTTAGCTTAATGGGATTCTAGCTTATGGATGATAAGCTAAAATGGATGGCTTATTGGGTTTGTAGAGCTTATGGTAAGCTATAGGATGGTTTAGAGTGCTTATAGATCAGTTAGAATAAGCTTGGATGGAGGAATTCTTCAAGTTGCCTCTTTTTACTCTTTTATGCAAATTTTAGCTTATTTATGTTAGCTTATCTAAAAGTGCTTATTGTTAGTTGATATTTGCTTAAACTTTCTTCTTATTGCTTATTTGACTTAGTTTATATTTGGTACTGCTCATCTTAGTTTAAATCAGCTTTTGTAATTTAAAATGGTAAATCCATTGTTTAAAGGGGTGTTTGGGTTAAGGCCTAAAAGTGGGTCAAAAATAGTTTGGTCAAAAATTTAGTTTTCCTTAGCTTTAATCTAGTCTATAAGTGAGTTTAATTTAGTTTTTAAAGTCTAAAATTCAAGTTTAAAGGTTATTGTATTCATGATTTGAAACTGTGACATTCTAGTTTTCATATTTCAGCTTTAATGATTAGAACTTGATTAATAGCTTTTAGATGTGGTCATTGTGTTTGTCATGGACTCAATATGCATTAGAAACAAGTTTGTATAGGCCTGCATTTACCATTTGAGGTATAGCCATAATCTGCAGATTTGACTTTTGATTCTTAAAGAATTTTAGTTGAAAGTCAGTTTTGGATCTCAATTCTAGGTAAGTATTAGTTTGATTTAGGATCTGAAATTGATAGAGCAAGCTATTTGGGGGTCAAGCTTAATCTGTTTTCATCTTTTAGTCTTTAGCTTATAGTTTTAGTAGCTTAAAAATTAGCTTAAATAGTCCCTTTTAATCTGTTTTCATTATCATTGTCCAAAATTGCTTATTTGATTTTCTTGCCTTTCTGCTTATTTGGTTTTGCTTATTTCTATTCTTAGTTGCTTATTAGGTCTAGGGCTAAGGTTTATTTTAGCTTATTTGCTTTTCCTTATCTTTTTGAGTCTTAATATGTCAAAACAGTTTTGCTTATTAAACTTTTGTTAAGTTAGCCAAAACTGTCAGCTTAAAGCTAGCTTAATCTAGCTTTTTAATGAGTTTTAGAAAAAGTCTTAGTTATAAATTTTGCTTATTTTAACAGGTTCTTTAAGTTTGTGCAAAAAGTTTTCAAAAATAAAAATATGTGCAAAAAGGGAAGCCACAGGTTCGAACCTGTGACCTCCCCCTTAGCACACATACACCTCAACACAACACACACTAACCAACTGCCCTTGGGTCTTTTTCAGTTTAATACTTGCACAATTTAATTAATATAGTCATTTTCCAGTTTATGCTTATTTGCTTATTTTCCTGCTTATCCTTTCAGCACTTTTCATGTTTTATATTTTTCTTACATCCTTTATTCTTCAAAGTACTTCATGTAATTTTTTATAATTTTTATAAATTAGTTTAGTATTTTTAATTAATTTTCTAGATTAAAATAGTTTTTAATTCATAATAAATAAAATTAAAATCAAAAAAATATAATTCTTTTTTTTAAAATTTTTATTAGTCATTTAGGCTTGTTAAAAAATTAAATTTTCATTTGTAGGGTTAAAATTTTAGAATTTGGGTTTTTAAAGAAAGGGTTTAGGAGCCCGTTAACGTGATCACAAACTTAATCACGATTTTCAAATTCGCACCTCGTCGGGACACGACCCGGGAAGATTTTTTGGGATTTTGCTTTGGTCAAAAGCAATTTTTCTTCTTAAAACCCTCTTGGAATACTTACTCTCTCTATTTAATTGATATTATCATATTATATATTTATATTATATATTTATATATACTAAAGGATTGAAGTTAATTTTTGGCGTCTTTGCCGGGGAGGTTGTGAAACGATTTTTGTGTATGTTTGAAGATTAGTGTTTGAAGACCCTTCCCCGTGAAATTATCGCTTTCATTTGTGAATATTTTCAAGTAATCAAAAATACAAAAAAAATTGAAAAACAACAAAATCACCCGTTGTGTCACTTGTGATAAGGAGGGTCAATCCTACGAACGTCGACCCGAAAGGAAAAGGTTTTTAATAGCTTCGCGCTTACCCGCTCCTCCGCTTCTTTGTGTGTTTTCTGAAGAGCTACCGTACACTAAGAAGAAGATTAAATTGGATTGAATGAGCTGCAATGTGTAATGATGGTATTGGTGGAGGCGATGGATTGTTGAAAGCAAAATCAAGTGTAGTGATTAGGGAAAGGGTAATGGTGATTTCTATTAGTTGATGTTCTTGTGATGGTATGGGATGAGAGACTCTAGGAGGTGGTAAGTTGTTTGAGCTCAAGTAGGGATTTGTTGATGGAGATGATGAGTAGAATGGTGATGAGTTTAGCTTGGAAGCAATTAAGGAGGAAGAGGATGTACCTCTAGTGGATGGTATTTTGAATGGATCATTAGGTGCATTTGATGACATGGGTTTTTGTTTTGGTGATGGAGTCTTAGCATCCTCTTGGGTAAGATCAATGAATAATTGTTTTGGTGGTATGATTGTGATTTTTGGTTTCTTGGTAGCTTTTGAGGTTGAGGTTTGAGAAGATGCAATAGAAGTATTTGCGGTTAAAGATAAATGAGAAAGATGATAATTTAAAAGTGAGGATTGAGAGCCATTTTATTAAGAGGAAATGGTTTAAAATGGTATGTGTTAGTGTTAAAATGGCAATTCAAAATATGTTTGTATTTTTGGGCAAAAATAGACCAGGCTAAGCAAAAGATGGTCAAAAGCAAAAATAAAACAGTAAAATTTCCTAGACACAGGTGCCGACCCCCTTATTTATAAGGTCGGCCCCCATATCGACCAGGGAGCCTCCTTTTGGAGATTAGGGGGCCGCCACCTAAGGATTTCCCAGGTTGCCCAGATTTTGTTTTGTGCCAATTTTTGTAAGAAAAATAGGAATTTGGGTGGCTATTTTGTAGCAAATCCTATGTTTAAGGCTCACAAGACTCCATATTAACAAGCTAAAAATATGGAAATATAATCTTAGGCATGCATGTGATCAAATATAGTATGATAATTGCTTAGCAAATAATAAACTATCAAGTGTGCATGGCATGTATATCAACTTTGTAATAAGCATGCAAAAATACGCTAAAAATTAATCAAGCAAACACCAATAATATTAATTAAGAGAATGATAAATTTTACGCAAGTTCTATTTATTCAGAACAATTCGAAATATCATCACACACAAACTAGTAAATAGTCTAAGGCATAATAAAAGTACTACACATAATTAAACAATAGTATTAAGTAATTTATTCAAACAAGTTTATTAATAAACTTCGTCTCGGCTCACTTTTTCTTCCTTGTAAATGCTCCTTTGATTGCCTTTCCCAATGACTTGAGTGCACCCTGTTGCTCTACGTGCATCGTCTCTTGACGGTTAAGCAAGGATGTTTGTCGAGAAAATAAAGTAGGCATGTTTTGTTCATGGGGTTGCGGGTCTTTAAAAACTTGAGGGCGGATGGGTGAAAGATAATTGCAATAAGTGTGAGGAGACGGAGTACTATTTTGAGAAGTACATTCTTCTTGGATTTCTTCGGCATCATCAAATTGTTGAGAGGGCGATCCATGATGGAAGGCAGAGGAGGAAGAAGTTGAATGACACCCGTTTTTTATACCGTTGTCTTTACGGACTTTGTGTTCTTGGATGATAGCAAGAGGACGTATGACTCGATCAACAATGTCATATTGCCATTTTTGAAATCAGGATACCACTCCATTAATTGTCGAAACATGCGTGTCAAAAACATACCATAAGGTAAGTTGACTCGGGGATTAGCACGGACAAACTCCATTCGTTTTGCAAGCTCCGATTGATGAGCCCGTTGTTGCTCCTAAGCCTAAACCGTCTATACCTTATCCTTCGAGAGCCAACAAACAAAAGCTCCAAGAAAAAGATGATAATCTGCTTCGAAATTTGTTATGAAATCTTTAGGAATTTAATTTCGAGCTCAGTGTTCGTGGATGCTCTTCTTCAATAATCGAATTTGCTTCAAAATGTTTAAAACTCTAAATAACAAAGAAAAATTGTTTGACTTAGCCAAAACACCGGTGAATGAGAATTGTTCGGCGGTTATCCTAAAAAAGTTGCCCGAAAAACTTGGAGACCCCGGCAAGTTTCTTATTCCATGTGATTTTCCAGAGTTAGTTGAATGCTTAGCCTTGGCCGATCTTGGTGCAAGCATCAACTTGATGCCTCTTTCCATATGGAAGAAGCTCTCACTCCCCGAACTTACTCCTACTCAAAATGATTCTTCTTTGAACTCGCAGACCGATCGACTACTAGTCCATCCGGTATTGCCGAAGATGTCTTTGTAAAAGTAGGAAAGTTCCATTTTCCGGCCGACTTCGTAGTCGTTGATTATGTTGTTGATCCTCGGGTTCCCTTAATTCTCGGGAGACCCTTTTTGAGGATGGCACGTGCTTTGATTGATGTTTATGGTGAAGAATTAACTCTCCGAGTTGATGATGAAGCCATAACCTTTAAAGTTGGTCAAACTTTGAGATACTCTTACAATGATGTTGTGTCGATTAATCGAATCGATGTCATCGACGTAGCTTGTGAGGAGTATGCTCAAGAAGTGCTCGGATTCTCGGATAGTTCTACGAGTGGCAATCCCACTCCATCTTTAGATCCTATCCTTTTTACTTCTTCCCCCTCTCTCACTCCTTTTGAGGAAGGAGACTTCATTTTGGAAAAAATCGAAGCTTGTCTTACAAATGATTCAATTCCACCGGGAATTGATGATGACAACTTAATCCAAGGAGACTTCTCTACTCTCGAGAAGTTTATTAAACGACGATCCATCATCCTCCTCTCCCTTCCGAGAAAGAAATTCAAGTTTAAAGAACTTAAAATAGTAAAATCTTCTATTGACGATCCTCCAGAGCTTGAGCTTAAGAATCTACCTTCTCATCCTCAGTATGCATTTTTGGAGGGTACCGATAAATTACCCGTCATAATTGCTAAAAACTTAAAAGAATATGAGAAGGTCTGACTTCTTAAGGTTTTAAAGTCATACAAGCATGCCATCGCTTGGAAAATATCCGATATTAAGGGCATTGACCCTCAATTTTGTACTCACAAAATATTAATGGAGGATGATTCTAAACCAGAAATTCAACATCAAAGACGGGTTAACCCAAAAATTCATGAGGTTATCAAAAAGGAAGTTATCAAACTCCTTGATACCGGATTGATTTATCCTATCTCTGATAGCCCGTGGGTTAGCCCCGTTCATTGTGTGCCTAAAAAGGGTGGTATAACCGTAATTGAAAATGAAGATAATGAGTTGATACCTACTTGATTAGTTACGAGATGGCGTGTATGCATTGACTACCAAAAGTTAAATGATGCCACTCGTAAAGATCATTTCCCGTTACCGTTTATGGACCAAATGCTTGAGAGACTCGCGGGAAACGAATACTATTGTTTTCTAGATGGTTTCTCGGGATACTTTCAAATTCCTATTGACCTGCAAGACCAAGAGAAGCCCCACATTCCTCGCCCTTATGGGACTTTGCCTACCGATGCAGCCTTTCGCTTATGTTAATGCTCCGACACGTTTCCAAAGGAGCATGGCGACCATTTTTCACGATATGATCGAGGAAAACCCAATGGAGGGTACTTTATGACGAATTCTCGGTCTTTTCGGGGATCCCCTTTCTCCTCCTCCTCTCACCATTTAGACAAAATCTCAAACGTACGAAGACACTCATATAGTTTCTAAATTGGGAGATAATGCCATTATTTATGGTAAAAGAAGGCATGTTCTAGGACAAAGATTTCAAAAGTCGGGTTGAGGTCGACAAAACTAAAGTCATGTAATAGCTAAAGCTCCCTCATCCGACTTCCGTTTAAAGGGCATTCGAAGTTTTTTAGTCACGCCATTCTATTCGTCGATTATCCAAGATTTTTCTAAAATAGCCCGGCCGATGACCCATCTTTCTTGAAAAAGATGACCCTTTCATCTTCTCGAAAGAATGTGCTAAAGCAATTAATATAGCTTTAAGAAAAGAAGTAACCGAAGCACTGAATTTTAGTTGCCCCGATTGGGAACCTACCATTCGAAATAAATGTGTGATGCAAGTGATTACGCGTAGGTCAGTCATTGGTGCAAACGTAAGACCAAACATTTTCAGCCTATACAATATGCTAGTAAGACCATGACGGATGCTCAATCACATTACACCACTACGGAAAAAGAGTATACGGACCACTCGGCTCTCAAATATCTTCTTGCCAAGCAAAATGCTAAGCCGATATTGCTTCGGTGGATTCTCCTACTCTAAGAATTTGATGTCATTATTCGTGATAAAAAAGGAGCGGAGAAATCTCGAAGCCGACACGTATCAAACTTGAAATCCTCACCAAGAGTTCCGAAACAAGGAAATTACCGAAACATTTCCTCTCGAGACACTTGGTATGGTTACCTTTCGTGGTGATGATAGTACCCTATGGTTTCGATTTTGCAAATTACCATGCGGTAATTTTGTGATTAAAGGGATGTCGTCCCAACAAAAGAACAAGTTTTTCAAGGATGTTAAGCACTACTTTTGGGACGACCCCTATTTGTTTAAGATTTTATGCGGAGCAAGGATCCGCGGTAGTGTTAACGGCCAAGAAGCTGTTGATATCCTCACAGCTTGCCATAATGGGCCCACCGGGGGACATTATGGTGCCAACTACACCGCCAAGAAAGTTTTTAACTCATGATTCTTTTGGCCTACCATTTACCGCGATGCCCATGACTTGGTCACAAACGTTTGTGATGCTTGTCACGACAGGAATAATATCTCACAACGAGATGAAATGCCTCAAACCACAATTCAGGTTTGTGAGATTTTTGACGTTTGGGGCATCGACTTCATGAGCCCATTCCCGTCTTCACAAGGGAACAAGTATATACTCGTAGCCGTCAATTATTTATCGAAATGGGTTGAAGCGAAAGCGCTCCCCACCAATGAGCACGAGTTGTGTTTGCAATTTAAGATTACTCGTTCGCACGATTTAGGACCCCTCGAGCTATCAATAGTGACGATCTAATCATCCCATAAGCTCTGATACCAATTGTGGTATATCCTATATCATAACACGGGATCGATTCTTAGACTTGGCTAGTTTCTAGAGAGAGAAACACATGAGAGAGATTTTCTAGTGAGAGAAAAAGTGTTTTATAAGAAAAAAATAAATGACTAGCTTACCTCTTCCAAAGTTGGAAGAGGCTTATATAGTTTTTACAAAATACCGGGTATTAGTACCCGGCTTAAAATCGAAAGACATACGATTAACTATAAAACTACGAGCTATTATAAACAATAAATATACGGGGTGACCGAGACTTTTTCTAATATCTAACACTTTTCCTTGAAGAATTGCTTAGCAATGATTCCCCTTCACTTCATGAAAATGAGTCATTTCATTTTGATGTTCCATCATCCCCTCGTCTTCCTGCGAAACCGCCGGATGATGGAATTTACTTTGAGCCCGATACGGGAGTTTTGACTACCAAAGTGGTGGGTGATATTTCTGAACACTATATTCTTATGCCTAAACTTTTACCCACCCAACCCACCCTTTGTCTATATATTGACACTTTGCTTCCATTTTCATCCGAAAACGAGGACAAAGTTCATCTCTTATCTCATCGGGGCCTTAAAGCTTTCCAGCTTTTTTCTGAAAGCCCGATGATGATTTCTGGAGGGGACATTCCTATCTTGGATGTTTCGTTTCTCCATTTATATCCTCCTTGACCAGCTCAAGTATGGGGGATCGAGTCAGGCTCAAGACTCAGTTAATAAAAATAAGCGCTTCGTGGGTGGCAACCCATGCTTATCCTAATATAATTATATAGTAGTAATGAATAAGTGTGTTGTGAAGAGGCTCGCCTCTTCCTTTCTCATGTTTTGTGGTTTTTGTTGAATGTCCAGAATTACCTCGGATTATGAAGCCTCTCGTGCTCGTGGTTTTGTCCTTCGTTCACTCGAGCTTCAATCCTTAGCATGATTATGGGAATCCAATATCCAATCTTATCGACTAACGTTTATCTCTGTTCATACTTAATAAACGGCCTTAGATGTACGTAGAGACCCTTCTTAAAACATTGAAGACAATGTTCAATTCTAGTAAGGGGGAGGGGATCTTTCGATTTAATTATGCCTATAGTCGTTGTTTTTACGTAATCCCGTTTTTACCACCAAAATACCAAAAAATGAAAAAATTTAAAAAATTTCAAAAATAAAATAAGTGTTTTATTACAATGTTGACTTTCCTGCTGGGTAGAATAAGAATAAATTTTGACTCGATCGAGCGTATTGAGCTCTAGCTTGTCCCTTAACTTTTAGACTAAGCATTTGCGGATCTTTTTATTAAAGATTTTAAATTTGCGAAGAACGAGAAATGATAGAGTTAATTATGAGTTAGATGCTAAACAAAGATTAGTTGGAAATCTTAAGAGCTCATAAGTGAAGTTTGTGGCTTTTCCCTCCCATAAGCTTCTAACCGGACTAATAATACGTGCTCTCTTCGAAAATTAAACTAATATCAACGATTTTTGAAGTATGGTCGATATCAATAATTTTAAGTCTTAGTTCAAATTTATACTTAAATTTTCTAAAAAGAAATTTTCTCTATATCGTTGTAATATAAAGTGTAAAAAAATGATGAAAAATGAGGTAATAATAATAATAAAAACTGTGGGCTAATAAAAGTTTACTGCATCTTGCCGGCTCACAACCGATGTTGCAGCCTTCTAAAAGGTCGAGGATTTCTTTAGTTTAAAGGATGTGTAATTATATTAAGTGTAATAACGTGATTTAATAAATATAGGAAAAATCTCTTTTTCTTAAATTTAAATATGCTTTTGAACTAAGACTATTTCGTTTTAAGTTGTGATTTTATGTATAAACGGGAAATCCAAGGGTGTTGAAACCAAAGGTCCGTGAGTCCCGATACTAGTCTCTGTGGGGTGTCAAAATCCTGGTCACTTAGCCGCAAGGTTGGGATGTGCCGAGACGAAAGTCGCTACATGAGATGATCTCGCCTTCAAACTCATTACTTTTGGGTGGAACGTGAAGCATAGAAATTTTGCAAAACGTTTGATCTATGGTTGAAATTCGAAATGGCACATTCACCTAATATAATAATTGTCGGGAGTGAAAAGTTCACAAGTTACAAGTATGAGTAGTGTTAGCATTTTAACTTATATTTAACGGTGATTTCATTTTTGAGCTTGGTTTGGGACAAGTGAAAAGTCGAGAACGATGAATTTATCCTTGTGGGCATTTTAGGATTAAAATGCGTCTTGTTCTATGACCCTAAAGGTTATGAAAATAACGAAAGTCTGGACATTCTAGTCGGTTAAAAAGAAAAGTACAAAAAAATGAGAAAAAGGGAAAAATACAAAAATATGTGTGGTAATAAGTATAAATATTTAAAAACTGTCAAAACGGGGCTTTTCAAAGCTAATGATTTTTTAATTCCCTTCGATGAACACTTGGCTACTTTTCAAGGTAATTAGACGAGGGGGATTGTGATTCTTGGTTTTCTAAAGTGTTTACTTATAGCATTGCGTGAGGACACGACAATATCTTAGTATGAGGGATTTTGGTATGTGCTTAATTACACATACCTTTTACCTATTAAAACGACCCCAAATGACAAAAAACAGACATAATATACCAAAAATACATAGTATTTGTGTGTTTTGTGATTTATATTGTGCAGGTAACGGATATTCACTAAAGGACAAAAACAAAGATAAAACCAACAAAACCGAGCACGAGATTAGAAAGAGCACAAAAAGTCAAAGTCAAAGTCCACCAAAAAGTCAACCAAGTCAAATTCAAAAGTCAAAGACGAAGCCAAAACCGAAGAAATACTTAAATGGTCCAACCCGCACCCATCTAATGGGCCGGGGCAGCCCATTAAACATTTATATCAAAACTTATATAAGCTTAAAGCTTAAAAAGTCCATAAATATAAACCGGCCCAATCCTAAGCCCAAAACCCTTAAACCATTAACCCCATTAACCTATTTACACCACAAGTCCCCAACACCTTTTGCATCGTTAGTCCAAAAGGACTAACGGTGCCAGTCCTTAGTTTTTGCACTGTTAGTCCAAAAGGACTAACGATGCAAACACTTAACGAAAACAGGGGATTAACCCCGTTACCCCTAATACACCTCAACTATTAAAAAATTTCCAGCCCATAAACATCACTGTTCATACTGTCTCTTTTCTCTCTTTTTTCTCTGCAACTAACAGATAACCCACTTCAACCACCCCACTTTCAAACCCCCACCCGCCACAAGAAGACAAGCCACTATGGCAATCCCTTAGCCAAATGAATTGGTGATTGAAATCAAGCTGTGATGGGTAATGCAAGAAGTACAAATGGATATAAACGGCACAATGGCCATTTTCTGGTGAAAACAAGATAATTTGAAGGCTGAGATTAAGCTTTAATGTTCTCCTCCCAGAAGAAACACAAGAAGCACACTTGTGCATTTCATTTTTTTATAAATAGGGCTTATTCACACAGAAAAAAAGTATGTAATTTAGGAGTAGTGTAGTCTTGTTTTTACTTATTATTTTACTTTATTGTACTTTTAATTTCAAGCATTGTACTCTTTTTTTAGTTAATGAAAATTTAATTTCAGTTTTAATTCAAAGTGTTCATTAAACTTCAGTTTATGTTATTCAGTTTTAATAGTTTGTTGGAAAATACTTAAAACCTGTTTTTACAAGTCTTTAGGCTATAAGCTTATACAAATAAGCTTTCTAATAGCTTATTTGTGTAAGTCACTCACTCACTCACTCACAACATTTACTCAGCAAAGGATAAGGAAGCAAAGTTACTGTTTTAGCTTAATGGGATTCTAGCTTATGGATGATAAGCTAAAATGGATGGCTTATTGGGTTTGTAGAGCTTATGGTAAGCTATAGGATGGTTTAGAGTGCTTATAGATCAGTTAGAATAAGCTTGGATGGAGGTATTCTTCAAGTTGCTTCTTTTTACTCTTTTATGCAAATTTTAGCTTAATTGTGTTAGCTTATCTAAAAGTGCTTATTGTTCGTTGATATTTGCTTAAACTTGCTTCTTATTGCTTATTTGACTTAGTTTATATCTGGTACTGCTTATCTTAGTTTAAATCAGCTTTTGTAGTTTAAAATGGCAAATCCATTGTTTAAAGGGGTGTTTGGGTTAAGGCCTAAAAGTGGGTCAAAAATAGTGTAAACTGTTTTTGGGTCAAAAATTCAGTTTTCCTTAGCTTTAATCTAGTCTATAAGTAAGTTTAATTTAGTTTTTAAAGTCTAAAATTCAAGTTTAAAGGTTATTGTATTCATGATTTGAAACTGTGACATTCTAGTTTTCATATTTCAGCTTTAATGATTAGAACTTGATTAATAGCTTTTAGATGTGGTCATTGTGTTTGTCATGGACTCAATATGCATTAGAAACAAGTTTGTATAGGCCTGCATTTACCATTTGAGGTATAGCCATAATCTGCAGATTTGACTTTTGATTCTTAAAGAATTTTAGTTGAAAGTCAGTTTTGGATCTCAATTCTAGGTAAGTATTAGTTTGATTTAGGATCTGAAATTGATAGAGCAAGCTATTTGGGGGTCAAGCTTAATCTGTTTTCATCTTTTAGTCTTTAGCTTATAGTTTTAGTAGCTTAAAAATAAGCTCAAAAAGTGCCCTATAGGCTGTTTGGTTAAAAGTTATTAGCCAAAAAGCTTATTTGCTTTTCTGAGTTTATGGCTTAAAGGATTTGCTTACTTAGTGTTTAGATTTGCTTATTAAATCTAGAGTTAGGCTTGTGTTCAGCTTATTTTAAATTTTTATGTGCTTAATAAGTCTTGAAAAAGCTATCAGTCTTAAACTAAAGCTAGCAGTACTAACTCAAAGTTAGTACTGCTGAGCTTCTTTAGAGCTTTTTCAAGCTTATTTGGTGTGCTTATTTTGTATCCTTTATGGTTTTTAGGTTTAGGTCTAGCTTGTTCTCAGGTTATTTAGTTTTAAAAATGCTAATGAGTCTTTTAAGTCCAAACAAGTCTTAGCTTATTATCATTTTAAAACTGTCATCCTTAATTGCTTATTTCTGGCTTATTTTTAAGTTTTTATAAAAAGCCCTTTCACAAAGGTTAGTTTAAGCTGTTTAGAAGCTTATCTGGTTTTAGTTTAATTATTTAAGCTTATTTAGTTAAGTTTAAGTTTTGTAGTTAAGTGTTAAGTTGTTAGTGTAATCTGTTTTCCATTTTGCTTATTTACCTGCTTATTGAGTGCTTTTCATAAAAAGTTTTCAGTTTTAAAAAGGCCTATTTTTAGCTTATCTAAAAAGCTGTTTCAAAAATTTTGCAAAATAAAAAGCTTGGGAAATTTGGAAGTCAAGGGTGAGCAAAGCTCGAACCCAAGACCTCCACAACCTCGACCAAGCTTTACACACACACCACACAACCAACTGCCTTGGGGTCTTTTTCAATTATAACTTGTATTATTTTTTATTTATACTCTTTTTAGCATTTTAGCTTATCAGCCCATTTTTGCTTATTTCTAGCTTATTTCAATAAGCTGTAGAACTCGTTTTATTTTTCCTAGGTTTAGCTTACTCTTAAGTACTTTTTGTGATTTTTTCAGATTTTTATAACATAGTTTAATATTTTTAATATTTTATTTAGAATAAAACTGTTTTTAATTCATAATAAATAATATAAAAGTCAAAAAAATATAATTCTTTTTAAAAAAAATTTCTTTTATCATTTAGGGTTTATAAAAATTAAATTTTCATTTGTAGGGTTAAAATTTTAGGATTTGGGTTTTTAAAGAACGGGTTTTGATTCCCGTTATCGTTTTTAGGTTTAAATCTTTAATTGCTTTCGTTTTTAGCGTGCCTTTAATTGTTTTAGCATATTATTAGTAGAAATAGAAAACCAAATCCAATTTGTGATATTCAAGCATTGTTCCACAAACGTTACCTCGATTTTCAAATTCGCACCTCGTCGGGAAACGACCCGGGAAAGTTTTTTTAGGGTTTTACTTTGGGTAAAAGTAACTTTCCTTTTTAAAAGCCCTCTTGGAATTATTATCTTACTATTATTGATATTTTGGGACTACTTATTATGTATTTATATTTATATTATATATATATAGTAAGAAATCTTCAAATCAATAACCAATCCATACCAATGACGACGTCGAAACTACCAAGTTTGATCGGCATAAGATCAATTTTGAAAGGTTGGTTTAACAAAGTCAGAGTTGCACCCTGAATAACAGTGTTTGTGCTTACTAGGTTTTCGTCAGCCATTTTGATATTGTAAAAGGTATTGGTATGTGTTTAATTATACATACCTTTTGCCTATAAAAACGTGCCTAAAATGACCGAAATATACCAAAAATACATTGTATTTGTGTGTTTTGTGATTTATGATTGTGCAGGTATCGGATATCGACAAAAAGGCAAAAACAAGGCAAAACCATATAAAACCAAGCATGGAAATGGAAAGAGCGCGAGAAAACAGTCTTTATTTTCTTTTTGTTAGGTTTAAGTCTGACGAGAATAATATTCTACAACTAGTAATTCATTTATTTTCAAACCGACCCATTTACTATCTATTATTTGATTGACTAATCCTTTATATTGGAATGGTTGAAGAGTCAAATGGTTTGGCAATTCCTCAGCAGGGGATGAATCGAGAGAATTTTGAATACCCGATCTAATTAGACGTTAAAAAAATATTAGTTCCCAATACGGGAATGCTTTCTCCCAGAAATTTATTCTTGATTTTTTAATGAATCCTAAATATTATCATTCTCCATTTCATAATGGACCGGGGCTTTTAACCACTCAGCCATCTCTCCGAAAGACATTTTTATTTTATTCCTCGGTGCCCTCGGATCTTATTGGGCCAACCCGTAACCCATTTTATGGGTCGGGCCAGCCCATATTTTTATTAACCCAATACTCGGCCCAATATGTAAAGTAAAAGCTCAAAACCAAATTTATAAATCTGGAAATAAATGGAGTCGCTGACGTCAGCATGATGTCATCATCACATGCATGTTAATTAAATAGATTGGGGTCACGTGACCTAGCACTAAATTTAAATGGGCAAATGGAAGCAAGCCACGTGGCAGAGGCCATGTACAATTCATTTCAATTGTATTTCTAGGCAGTGAAAGAAATCAGAGGGTGAAGAATTCTGCGTTCGAATGAAGCTGTCCAAAAGGTCCACGTAGCACAAGACAAGCGGTTGGATTTTCTTTTTCTAATTCGTGATCTGAGGTCTCCCACAAAACAGGCAGTGATTGGCTAGTGATTATATAATGATGGGGCGAAATTTACACAAACACCCCCTCTCTTGGCTATAAATGGAAACCGCTCCCCCAAATTTTGGAGAGTTAGCTTAGGAGTAGATTAGATGTAGTTTGTGGAATCCTATAATGACTCCATATATCGTTATTAGGACTCATCTAGGGTATGATAACAATGATTGATAAGCACAGCGGAATATAAAGAACAAGAACACAATCATGTTACTAATAAGGTTTTCTTTATTAAACACAATAAAGAACTAACTACTACTACTACACTACACACGCTCTATGCGTTTCTTAGACTCTCATTGGAGAAGTCTGCTATGAATGGATGGATTGTAACCTAGACGCCTATCCTCTTTATATAGTAGAGGATGGTTACAAACCCTAGCTTACTAACAAAGCTAACTATTACATATTTGGTCCTTCATTGTTTCTTCTTTCTTCATTTCGTCTAATAGGTTTTGTAATCTTCAAATCTGTAATTCCCAACAATCTTCCCCTATTTGATATTACAAAACAACCTGCATGAAGAAACAATGCTAAAACATGTCATCACAATAATAAGCTGCATGAAGAAGCAGTTATGGTGATAAGTCGTGGTTTGGGAAAGGATATGTTTTAATATAAATCCCTGATTGTTAGGGATTGTATATTTTCCCAAAATTACTTCCTGACTTTATGGAGTGATTTGTGGAATGTACCAGATTTATAGGAATTATATTCTTCCCATATTTCTTGCTGGGCTGAATCTGAGTACATGTAAGCATATTCATTTGTTCTGATCACACTCGGTAATTCCTACTGGTCACTTGGTTCTTGCTGGTTTCATCATGTTCCTACTGATTGTTGGTCATGGTTCCTGCTGGTAGTTCATGGTTCCTGCTGGTAGTTCCTGCTGGTAGGCTTTGTGGTTCCTACTGGTCTGCTTACGGTTTCTGCTGCTAGTGTTGCTCGATATCGGACAACACATATTATAGGTCCATAGACGCCCTTGGATCTTGGATACTACTGATGCTTATGGCTTGGTTTCTCTCATTGATTTGG
>BQNB010117287.1:0-18084 GCA_026074375.1 Tanacetum coccineum
ATTCTGCAGGAACTTTGACATTTTTAAATAAAACGCAGATTTTGACCTTGGGTTTTAACCCGTTTTTACTCGATTTTAAAACTAGCGAGCCTCGCGACAAAGTAAAACATCATTCTGAGCAACTTTCGTGTTTTGCTGGAAGGTCAAAACGGACTCGAAAGTGCTCAAAATGAGCTATTAAAATCCTGACAGCAACTAGCATTTTGCAATAGCTGTTGAAAACATTTTTAAGTTTTCAAATATTGTTTTCGCCGTAACTTCTTCGTTATTAGGAGTTACGGGGCGTTCAACTTCTTCAAAACTTAATGCATGTGAGATTTTATTATATAAAAACGTAGGTCTCGATACAAGGATTAAGAAAGTATATTCGGATAGTATTGCATGTAGGAAAATAGTCGGAAATGGGTGTGTGTATGTGGTGGCCGGCGTGGAGGAGGAAAAGGGACCAAGGAGAGCAAAAATTTTCTAAAAGAAAAAAAATGAGGAGTATGTGTTAGTTTATATAGAAAAGAACTTTGGCCTATTGACACTTTTAGTCCTTGATCTTTCAAAGCTTTATAAAATATAACACATACGTGTTAGTATCGGTCCATAACCGGCCATAGACACGAGATTATATTTTCGTGACTAAATTCATTTCCGTCACACTTAATTTGGTTTAAAACTTTTAATAAACTATTTAACCCACGTCAAAATAAAGTTTTGACTCGGTTTCGACTAACTCAGGTCGAGGACGATAAAATTCAAATTATCATCATAGAAATAATAACGAAGCGCGTCAAAATTTCTACAGTACTTGAAAAGCTTAACGGTCGCGCGGTCAAACATTGACTCGCCAAACGATCAAAAATAAAAAAATTTCTCAATTCCGTTCGTAATAAAATACGAAAATAATTGTTTACGACAAATAAAATTTTAAATGTCGACGTTCGTTCACACAGATTTATAAAATAATAATCATGACATCGAATCACGAATCCGCGATCGTCATACGCGTCGTGAAACTCGGGTTGTTACATACATAATTCCATAAAAGACACCTTGTAATTCCTATACTCTTAATAATCGTTTAATTGTTTGTATCATTCGTTAACTCGGCTAGTTTACCTTGGTTGTTTAATTATTAATTCTTGTATCTTTTACAATGGTTATGGGCTAATAGCCTTGGGTATTAGCCATGATAATGAAAATTAAAAGTTTGGTTTGTTTTAATTTCGACTGCTTAATTTATAGTTGGTTATTAATTATGTTTATCAATTCATACTTGTCTACGTGCTTAAGTATGCGACCCAATCATTAAACTGGATCTAGTAATACTGACCAAGTAATCTAGATACTGGGATGGCTCTCCATACAGACCTTTGTATATCTGGAATAATAGAATCACAAATAATTACCTTTCTTTACCTTGTGGTCATCGGAATAAGTCGGACCTGCAGGTGACTTGGATATCGACATTCTGAGCTCTGGGTAAGGATTAGGACAGTGGACTACCAGGATACATAGGACCGTTAAGCAGTAAGTGGGTAAAGTCCTTATAGGCTATGGTTTAACAAGATCACCATTGCTTTATTCTCTAAGATAGATTATAATTAATAAAAATGATGCTTTATACGGATGTGTTAATGGTGACAGGATTCAGCGTGTCTAGGTCTTAGGAACAAGTACCGCCTAAGTCTTAAGAATGATATGCAACCTCGAGATTAGAACTCATTGCACTAAACAAACAAACCAACATTGGATAGAAATTATCATGGTTAATACAGTTTTCTTACATTGACTGCTCTTCTATCTTTTAGTTATCTTCTTGCGTGAATTATTTTGTTTAAATATATTTAAGTCATCACCAAACCTGTGCCAGTCTCTCAGGCTAAAAACCCCCCTTTCTAATAGAACTAGGTTTAGCATAGGTTTAATAATAATTAGAAATAACATAGAATTAATTAACTAGATCGAATAAAATAATGATAGAATATAAGGTTAACTTTCTTGCTCTTAGTGTTCGACACCCTACTTACCAACGAAGCTACATCTTTGACAGTTTACACTACCCGTTAGAGTGTTGTTTTAGGTATAGTCGGCTAAATATAAATGTAAAACTTGATAATCATAAAATAACCCTAAACGACAACACATCAAGTTTTTGGCGCCGTTGCCGGGGAGTAAAAATTGTTTAATCTTTATTTTGTTAGTATTTCATTTTTAACCCTTAATTAACATAAATTAGAATAATTTAATTGTTTATAATTCTATTTGTATCTGTTTGATTGTGTGTTTGTTTACTTTCTGCATAATTTAATTATTTTCAGTACACTATTCTGGTCGAACACCTAATACGACGTATTTACCAGTTGGATACGATGTATCTAACTTTCTATACAGACACAACGTATTGATATTTCACAGTCTATATGACGTATCCTGTTCATCCAAACAATATTGCGTATTTTGTAAAGTCAATACAGCGTACTTTCATTCAACAGATCAATACGGCATATTAAGTTAATTAAATACGACGTACCGATCGCCTGATACAATATCAGAACCTGACTCTTTGTATCTAATACAATAGCAACCTTGATTTTTCGTATTCCATGTCAAAATCTATGTTCTCTCCCCCGAGAGCACACCCTACTGATCGTTTGTTCTTGTTTTCAGGAAATCATTTGACAAAAGCTAAGAAATTGCGATGGCGGAACCAACTTTGGTGGAATACATCTCCATTACCCAAAAGAACTATCTCTCGAACGATAACGAGGGAAGGATGGTTGAGAAGTATTTCCTTGAAATACAAGGGACATTTCTGGTAAAAATACGTAACAATGCTTTCGCTGGGACAATTAGAGAGAACGCGGTCGAACACATTGAAAAATTTCTCGAAGTGGTTGAACCACTCAAAATAAGGAACGTAAGTCATGATCGATTTAGGCTTGGCGTCTTCCCCATTTCACTCGCAGGAGCTGCAAGTGAATAGTTTAAATAGGAATGTATCGGTTCAGTTACAACTTGGGAAGATTTAATAGAAAGTTCTTTGAAAAATTCTACCAACTTTCTCCTAACCATGAGGAGATAAAAGCTGGTAATGAGGAAAACTCCGATAAGGAGAACGTTGTTGCTGAAATCTTTAAGATTGAGGGTGACTTATTTGACCACGAGACACCTTTGTGCAAAGCGTTTAACGAATTCATTTATCTTCTTAAGACTAACACAGATCTATTTACTCTCGATATCCAAGGAATCAAAACCTATGAAGAATATGAATATGAGTTGAATAATAATATGACATGTGGTCTTGAAGAACAGTGGTCGGATAATGGGGTACCATATCAATTGTGTGATCATATATGCGAAACGTTTCGTTTCAATAATAGGAAGGCTAAATGGCCTACATGTAATTCAAATAATGATGGATTCTGTAACAATTGAGAACTACCCGGGATGGTTCAAGTCGGTTACATGACATATTTCCAAGATCACAAATGGTACGATAATTTGTTTGATGGAGTGCTAAAAGAAGAGGCCTTAATGCATAAGGCCATACATAAAGGATCATTGGGAAATGCGACTCAAGGACTGAGAATTTTTTGTTCGTGGTTGAAGGGATGTTTTGAGAACTTTCATGAACTTGATTATGAGTTATTGGTAAAGCTTGAAGAGTTTTGGTGGAGTGAAAATACTCTTGAATATTCCCCATTCATTGGTTGGGGAGATACCATACGAATACCATTTGCAAATACCAATCTTAATGCTACCTATAATCCTCATCTGGATATAAGCTATGTATTTGATAAGAACGATGGAGCAAAAGATAACGATGATGTTCATGACAAAGTAGATGCAATGGAGCAACACGAAGAAAGTAGACACAAATTGAATGACGATCCATCCCATAGACCACCGATCTGCAAGATTAGAAGCTTCGTGATGACCAAATACTCGTCCAGGCCCGAAGAAGAGTATGTTGCTATAAAGGAGCACGGGCACGACAATCTTGCAAGAGCCGATGTTGATGCATGTCAAGATTAACAGGAGATCTTTTGCATTATGGATGATGGATGGCTCGTGACAAGAGCGAATGAGTGAAGAGCCTGAAGAACAAGTCTAACTTAAAGACTTTACTAAAAAAAAGTGCTTACCAGGAGACAACCCGACTGTTTGTAATTTTATTTGTTTGTTGAGTCTGTCTTCCCAGACATCAATACAGCGTATACGCTCCACACCATATAGAGTATTCAATGTCTGGACGTTATCAGTCCTTTATTTTTCTGCATTATTTAAAAAAACATTATTGTCAGTTCTGTCTATACAACGTATTCTGTTTATGATACGACGTATGAAACAGAACTGACGTGTATCCAGACATTTTTTACAGGTCTCATATGGCGTATCCTTTGTTTTGGGATATGGCGTATTGACTCCCTATACAATATTTATTTTTTGTTTCCTGTATATTAACATTGTATACCTGAGATAGAGTTGCATGGTATTTTCTAAATCTTTATGCATGACCTCGCTGGAAAAGAAATCGACAAAGTGGTGAAAGTATACTCTAGAATCTTAAGTATGTTGTAGTCATACGGGCATTCCGACGACTCTACAACACACATCCTTGCTAAAAAACTCAAAATGAAGAATCATTCCGAGCAAATATCAGGGGAGTTCTTTGTTCTAATTCCTTTATTTCCTATTCTTAACTGTTTTATTTATACAATGAGGATGTTGTATAATTCAAGTGGGGGGAGAGGAGTATTAGAACGCTTACTTGTCATATTTTTCACAATAAAATGCTTAAACTTTTGCAAAATTATTGGTTACATGACCCTGCGCACATTAACCCTATCAAATTGTGAGAATTTAGCCTTACCCATTTCCGAATGTTTACCCAAATTCCATAAATATATGAGTGTGCCGGTGATGATGTAAACTTTAGAACTTGTCTTGGTATATCTATTCGAGACCACAATAATGAGTATTATGGATTTAATTAGAGTAACCTGTTTATATTGGTAAATTGCGAGGAAATCACCCAAAAGCCTATATGTTGTGTTATTAACTAACCACACTGGTTCGTTAACCCTCATATAAACCCTTTGTTTATTCTCACTTTAAGAGTAAGATCCCCCTAGAAAACCAGTTAAACCATTCCTGTTTACACAAACTGTTTATTTTGTTACATATTTACACCTTAGCCTACCCTGTTAGATTAAGTCCATTTATCAGTTGTTAGTCACTTTTTGTGTAAAGTATGTATTTCCAGTGTCTTGTGTCATTTTTCTTCTATCTCCGGTATGGTTGGGAAATTGCAAATCGCAATTGGGAATGTAAAAAATAGTTGACTCTTGTATTTTTACTACTTTCACTATAAAAAGTATCTGAGTATGAAGAATTACGAAGAGATTTTTTGGAACTATTATGATCGTGAAGATGGTGAATTTACATTGAAGTTGGTAGATACGTTAAAAAACAAATCATAAAATTGCAGCAAAAAAGAGATGAAAGATAGTCGGTTCAATAAACGCTTAAACCGATGTTACTATTCAAAGGATCGATTATTCGTTGAATACATGCTATAAATAACGATGTAAAGTTTTGTATAAAGTGGTCAATATCACCAGTTAATTGTGTAAAAGTATGTGTAGTATGGATGATTGGGAAGTTAACCATTATGGGAACGCCAACTTAGGTTGTTTTTGAACAATGATCAAGACGTTTGTGTATATTTCTGTGTCTTTATCATGGGACGGTCGGGAAAGTTACTAGCAACATTATACCTTATTTGTTCGGGCTTAATCTATTTGTTTTGTATTTTATTTAACAACAATTACATCCTTTCCTAATTAATAACATTAGGTCTTACTCAAATGAGGATGCGAGCAATTGCATATATCTATTCCCTCGTTACGGCCATGTATATGTGATTTTGTTCGCCTCGTTGGTTTATTACTTTTGGTGAAAAGATTAGAAGATCCATACCCTATATTACTCTTTGTTTTAACCCTTGGTTTTACACGAGTGAGGGAATGATTGCAACCATATATGTCTATTCCATCATTATGGATGTGTATATTTGGTTTGTCGCCCTTGCTGGCTTACGGCTTTTGGTAAGGACTACTAGTCCTATTCTTTAGCTTATTCGAGTTAAGGTTCGAAGTCTATCCCATCGTTATGGGTGTGTATGTGTGATTTTTTGTCACCTTTTTTGGGATATTGGTATCGAATAGAGATTAAAAAGAGTGATTTAGCCCTTAAACCTTTAAACCCAATTTACCTTTATAAAGTTGTTAAACCTTAGCTTTAGTGGTGGAGATGTGTATCATTGCCAAGCATATGATAGAATACTCGTCATGACCGAGCAATTAAGCAAATCAGTTAAATGTTACCACATAGATTAGTTGAGTGATATGAGTGATTTCATTTTCACTATTCGTGAGGTGTTTGGTTGTGTACAGGTAATTGATTAAAAGAATGCTTAAAGAAAAAAAATCCTTTGGGATACCTTTTTCTAAATTTCTAAAGCCCACTTGAGGACAAGTAGGATTCAAGTGGAGGGATATTTGATGACATCAAATAACATTACTTTTATAGCATCATTTATTCCATATAAATTACCTATTTTGGATAATTATTGCAATAATTGTTACTTAATTGCTTAAAGTTGTTATTTGAGTAATTATGTAGTACTTTGTGAAGAATAGCTAAAAGGCGCGCATTCTAGAGCTTAAATAAAGATATTTGAAGATTATTAATTCTGACTCAATACACCGTATCCAGCAAAGAAGGTACGGCGTATCCGTGCCTGCACTTCATAAGAAACCGCATAAAATCAATACCCAATATGGCGTATCCTGATGATAATAGACGCCGTATCCAGCTGGTCAGCAGTCAAAGATCCCACATTTAATGTGATTGATGACAGTTAATGTGATTGATTATGGACGTGGTGCGTACTCTAAGGAATTCCACCAATACGCCGTATTGACCTCATTTAATATGGTGTATCCGCTCATTTCTAGAGCCTATAAATAGAAGACTCAAAAACAAGTTTTCAGTGTGCTTAACCATATTCTCTATACAATAACCACAAAAGTTGATCTTTAGAAGAGAAAAAGAGCAGAAGAGGTCAAGCGTAGTACATAATTCCATAGAAGACACCTTGTAATTCCTATACTCTTAATAATTGTTCAATTGTTGGTATCATTGTTTACCTTGGTTGTTCAATTATTAATTCTTATATCTTTTACAATGGTTATTAGCCCTGATAATGAAAATCTAAAGTTTTGTTTATTTTAATATCGACTGCTTAATTTATTGTAGGTTATTAATTATGTTTATCAATTCATACTTGTCTACGTGCTTAAGTATGCGACCTAATCATTCAACTGGATCTAGTGATACTGACCAAGTAATCTAGATACCGAGATGGCTCTCCATACAGACCTTTGTATATCTGGAATAATAGGATCACAAATAATGACCTTTATTTACCTTGTGGTCATCGGAATAAGTTAGACCTACAGGTGACCTGGATATCAACATTCTGAGCTCTTCGTAAGGATTAGGATAGTGGACTACCACGATACATAGGACCGTTAAGCAGTAAGTGGGTAAAGTCTTGATAGGCTATGGTTTAACAAGATCGCTTTATTCCCTAAGATAGATTATAATTAATAAAAAGGATGCGTTATGCGGATGCATTAAGTGTGACCGGATTTAGCGTGTCTAGGTCTTAGGAAGAAGTACCGCCAAAGTCTTAAGAATGATATGCCACCTCGAGATTAGCACTCATTGCACTAAACAAACAAACCAGCATCAGATCGGAAGTATCATGGTTAATACAGTTTTCTTACATTGACCGCTCTTCTATCTCTAATTATCTTCTTGCGTGTATTGTGTTTAAATATATTTAAGTCACCACCAAACCTGTGCCAGTCTTTCAGGCTAAAAACCTCATTTCCAATAGAAGTAGGTTTAACATAGGTTTAACAATAATTAGAAATAACATAGAATTAATTAACTAGATTGAATAAAATGCTGATAGATTATAAGGTTAACTTTCTCACTCTTAGTTGTCGACACCCTACTTACCAACAAAGCTACATCTTTGACTGGGTACACTACCCGTTAGAGTGTTGTTTTAGGTATAGTCGGCTAAATATAAATGTAAAACTTGATAATCATAAAATAACCCTACACGATAGCACATCAATGTATATTACTACACACACAGTAGTAAACCTATCACACAATGTAGTTCATATAAAGCGAAATTAATATAGCTCAATTGAGATTCAAATGCAATTCACCTATTGAACATCAGGCTAACACAACCAACATTGTTAAAACAAACCATGAGTCTTGTCATGTGCACGACAGAAAACCACCTAATTTATTTTTTACTTTCCTAACTACTCTTGCATGTCTGATTCTGCTCATGACGATGGTTGGTGCTTGTAGGGTTAAAACCTGGGCTTTCTAGTTCGAGACAGAGTCGTCCATAATGTCTGTGAAAGCATAAATTACCAAACAACACTTGTTAATATTTGAATAAATTTTAAGATGGGGAACCGTGAAGAGTGAGCTGACCTTTTCTTTTTTTCTTTTCAGAAGAACAGCTAGTGGTGGCATCTTTGGCTTCTTCATCCGCATCGCCTAAATTGATGACATCCTTCTAAACATGTTAGTCGTTCGAGGATAAGTTTTCTGATACAAATATTTAAGATGGGGGAACCTTTGAAGAGTGAGCTGACCTTTTCTTTTTTCTTTCCAGAAGAACAGCCAGTGGTGGCATATTTGGCTTCTTCATCCGCATCAGGTGTAACCTCCATGTCTGAGACTTCAAGTTCCAGCCTAAATCTGTGTAGATTCAGTCGCCCTATTATACTTGCTTTCAGTTCTGCAAGGCTTAAACATCAGTTAGGAGTTGTAGGGAGGTAAAGCAGTGCACGCCTCATTTATAGATGGCAGATTCTATGATTTGTAACCCCATGGATGATGCTTCACATCCCTAACACATTTATAGATGGCATATTCTATGATTTTATAACCTCATGGATGATGCTTCACATCTCTAAAACTACCAAAAATATTGAATTCGAGGGCAACTACATAGGCAAATCCTTAATGGGTTTTAATAGGTTTAAATCATAAAGACTCCTTACTAAATTTACAGGACTCAATCATTTATTTATAATATATATAGATAGATATCATCCCTTTATTATATTTGGTATATACACACGGATAATTGTATTTAAATACTAATTTTTATGGCTTCACTTAATAGATGTACTATACAACAAAAAAAAGAACATTTGGGCTGGTTGTGACTGCGCCAGACCCGCAAGCGCCTCTGGTGTGGCCTTGGCGTTGTCTGGTCGTGTTTTGGGGACGACCTCACCTCAAAACGCATTGTACCTTATGAGAGAGAGAGAGAGAGAGAGAGAGTGCAGAGAGATTCAGAGAGAGTTGAGGGAGAGAGATTGGTACGGGGTTTCGAGAGAAGGTGCGCTGAGAGGGAATGTTCTGGAGGATGGGAGGTGCGAGTTAGTGGATGTGGAGTGATTCGGGTGATGATGCAGTGCAGCAAGGCGGGACGGGTCTGGAGGTGAGTCGTGGGAAGGGAGTGGCATTCGGAGAGATAGGGAGTGAGTAGGGAGTTGGAGGTGTTGGTGAGTATGATTGATGAAGATGGAGGGTTGGGGATTATCGATGAGGATGCGATATGGAAGACGTGGAGTCTGGGACAGAGTCAGAGGAGTGAGGGAGGCTCGTGGATGGAGAGACGAGATTTTGAAGATTTGAGGATTGATGAGGATCGTTGGGGGAGATGAGCGATATTGGAATAGGAGGTTGAGAGCGGATTGATGTGGAGGGCTGTCTTGGGGATGATTTGTATGAGATGGAGGGTGAGAGTTTAGAGTCACGCTGGGGACAGGAGGGTGGAGACGAGAGAGCTATGGGAAAATTTGGTGGACTTTCCTGATGGGGAGAGATGAGAGTGAAGGTACGAGGAGGAGTGAGTTTATGAGCACGTGATCGATTGAGAGAGGGCGTGCGAGTATGTTCACGAGAAGCGGAATGATGACGGTACGGACGGGTGAGGTTCGAGACTGTTGGGTGTGATGTTAGGAGGGAGGGGTTGAGGGCGAGGGACTGACAGGTACGGAGAGAAACGGAGTAGAGAGAGAGAGAGCTGCGTAGATGCCACTATAGCATCTACTTTATTGTATTATAGCATCTACTTTATTGTATATACATATATCAACTATACAAGTAATATTAAAAAGTACGTTTATAGGATGTAATACACCTATTAAATTAGAATTAAGAGACGATAGAATAATTGATAAAGAAGAAAGTATTATTGCTTCTGGCAAAGGAAACTTAGCTGAAGGAAAAATTAGATTTGAACATACAAATGGGATTAAGTTTAAAAGATAAAGATTTAAATAAAAGTATTACTATAAGATATGAATTATTAAGAAGAATGTTTATGTATAAAGGAAATCATCCCTTTACAGTAACATATCAAATAAACTATGCTCTCACTAACTCACATCACAGTATCACTTTTAAAACAGATGATAGAATTTATATTGATAAACTTTTCGAACCACTACTTAGTCTTGAAACACCAAATCTATTTTCAAAAAATAAATATATTGAAAGAGGTAGAAAATCCACATCTGATATACCATCAGTATGGATACCACAAATTGAAAAACCAATTTCAGTAACAACAGGAGAATCCTCTAATACTCAAAGTAATAAAGAAGAACAAGAAAATATTAAAGAAATGAAAGAATGATACGATCCATGAGTTTTAAGAATATGAACAAAAACAAAAAAGATGATCTAGAACTACCACTAGAATTATTAATGCAGACAATCAGTCATCAAATTAGAATTATATTAATTCTAAACATTATAATAAAGAAGAACTTTGAACAAGTATATCAGTAAAACTAATAAAATTATAGCAATAATAATACAGGGACTCAACTATTACAATAATTATAAATAGAAAAAGGTTTCCAAAAGAAAATTTATAGGAACAACATAATCTACATGGATTTTACAGAATATAACAAAAAAGATTTTTGATATTAAAGAAATAAATAGATGGAATATACTATAAAGGCTCATACGAATTCACAAATAATAAAATTGAAAATGATAAAGATATCACACAACTGAGACCATTTCTACATTTAATCAAAACAATATTACAAAATACCTCAAAAACTTACCAGATTGGAACATCTTTTGGTATTAATATAACAGAAAAAGATAATCTCTTGGTTGAAAAAATAAATATGTTAAATTCAACACTTAAACTATTATTGAAATATTAAGTTTTCTTATAATTTAGACATTACTGAATTATCACATCATCCTCAAGAAAGAAAATTTGAATTGAATTATAACATTATTTAAAAAGATAGAAGTATTAACAGACATACTCGAAAATATAGCCCGTCAAAATACAGCAAATGAACACAATCAAAATACAACAGATCTAGTAAAAAAATTATCAGAAATAATTGATATACAAGAACCGGATAAGGACACTACTATCACCAGAATAAAAGAAACATTATTAAATAAACCTCGTCTAAAAATTGTTCCACCATTAAGGCTAACATAATGGAAAATCTTGAAGAACAAGTCGAAACACTCACTAAATTAATGGCATCATTAGATATACCATCTGAGGCGAATGATGAAGATGCAGATATTATTTTCGATTACAGTTCAGATGAAAATCCATATGAAAACCCTTATACAGAGTATAATTTTGCACAAAAACGTAAAAAGTCTTATGTAGACGAAGATTTACAAAGAGAGTTTGATTATAAACCACCAACACAAACAGAAAGATATTTATATCAGCAAGGAAAGATTAGAACTAAGAAGAACAAATGGGAACAAATACCCCCTCAATACATACCAAAAATACCAATAACAAGAATGGATAATGACATTTTAAATCTTGATTGTGAAACAAACATAGATGAAATAATTCAAGGTTGGAATAATAGGCTAAGTGCTCAAATACAATTAACCGAAGAATTACGAGTATTACACCCTAGAGATTTACTCAATTTTATAATTCATAGAACATCAGGAAATGTCTATAGATTTATAGAATCTTTAAACGAATTAGAATTATCAAGAATAGCAACAACTGATGCTATGACAACTTTTAAAAATGTTGTAGCACGTATAGTACAAGAATTTACTGGTAGAATTCCAGGAGTAGAAGCATCAAATGAAGCATTTAGACAACACACATATTGGAGATTAATATATCTTAAAATATGTAAATATGTGTTATTTAGATCCATTTATATTTGAATTCTCTGACCAATATTATAAGTTAGATCCCACAAGACAAAAAACAACCTTAGAAATGTATTTTAATAAACTGCCTGAATCTGTATCAACAAAAATAAAGGATATGTATAACGGATTATTACAAGATGGAACCAGAATACATGATACTTTAGGAGCGCGAATTACCACGTTAAAAGCTTGGATAAGACAAGAATGTTTACAAGAAACGACTAAAAAAGAAGCACAAGTTAAACTTTGTTGTGAAATGCAATCCGACAGAGTTGGTAATTATGGATGTTCTCAGAAAAAAATACAAAAAATGAAAGAAAGCATGGAAGAGAAAACTATACAATTCAAAGTATAAACAATCTTACAAAAAGAATTCTCAACAAAATTATTTTAGAAACAGAAAACAACATCGTCAAAAATATAATAACCAAGACAATTCGAAGTATTGTCCATCTAAAAAGAAAAATTGTAAATGTTGGTTATGTCATGAAGTAGGTCATTATGCGAATACTTGTCCAAAGAAAGGAGAGAAGAAAGAAACGAATATTAAAAAATAGCTATGACTTAGGATATGAACCTCTTGAGGATTCAGATATCGATTCCGATATTGAAATATATGCATACACAAATTCTAGTGATTATTCAAGTGACACATCATCTAACCACGAATAAAAATAAGAAAAACATTTTGAAACAAAGAATTATCTTTTGACACAATGGAAAATTTTGAGTCAAAATTAGAATTTGAAACAGATAATTCATATTTAGTTTTTAAAATATTATTTGAATATTATGAAAAAAGAACTAAGTTAGCCATCAAGCTCAAACAAGAAGAGATGGAAGTTAGATCACTTCTGATTTATTTTTTACCATTATTTTTAGAAGAAATAAGAAAAACCCTACGCTTATATGATATCAAGAATAAAAATTGCCGAATATCTAATTGAATGCAATTTAAATTTCACTAATAAAGAAGAATTAAAAAAGCAGTTTTTAGAATATAATAAGAAAATGGAAGAATATTACAAATCCGATTCAGAAGAGTCAGATGTCTATTACAATGATAATGATCATTTTGATTATGATTTCGGTGGACCTTATTATGAAAACCGATATGATTCTTTTTATTTCTTGAAAGAGAAACTAGATATTGATGGAAATCAATATTCTCCTCAATCTCAACCACCGGAACTAGCTCTTTTAAACAATGAGCAAAATTCTATTTTAAAAACAGAAAAGTACAATGCAAAATTATGCAAATATGTAACAGCAAAATTATGCAAATATGTAACAGGTTTTTAAAAACAGAAAAGTACAATGGAAAATTGGTCTATTGGAAACAAGGTTTGAATTACGAACCGATTCAAAGTATGTAACAGGTTTTTGGAAATATAAATTACAAGAGGACTATTGCCAGGGGGTCGACTTATCGTTGGCAACTTCAGTTTACACCAATTTCATCATACATCAAATACATCAAAAACATTATAACAACACTATTGCTGACACCCCTTCATCGAGAATGGAAGCATTAATCAAAACAGTTCTGATCACAACTACAACAAACAGAGAACAACTTGCCGCTCCTCAAAGCAAAAATAACCTCCTCAAAAGAACAAGCAATCTCATTGAAAAAGAAGAAAAGAGCTATGCAACTGTCTATTGTAAAAGCTTAACCAAAACTCTTGAAACAGCTTCAGAGAACCCATAGAAACATGACTAATACACAGAAACACCAGAATCCGTAACATTCAACTTCAAAAACCACAGCTAGTCATCCTCACCATTCACCTGGAGAAAATGAGTTTATGAAAAAGAGAACGAAGACAACTTTGAAAAAAATACTTCAGAACTCAAGTCACGGAAAGCAAAAATGGTACGTCATCTTTAACGGACCATTCAGAGGTATCTACAATGATTGGGCAATCGCCAGTACTCACATAATTGGAAAAAGTTGGTTTTTTTTTTTCACACAAAAGTTTATCTCACAAAAGATGCAAGCAGAACAAGCACTTGGGAGAATTCATACAAAACTAGTACAACCGAAGAAGTCCAGAGAGTCGCAACTGTTTGTCTCTCTAAATAACATTTGCAGAGTCAGACACAAATTGAAACCGCAATCACATGTAAGAATGTCCCCACTACAAGCGAAAGAGAAGAAATGAGAAGACCAATCAGTGAAAATTCAAAGGGCTATGGGATTGTCTTATTCAGTTATAACCGATGTACACACGACAATGATGTTCTACCCAAAGGAAAGAGACACCGGACCAAAGGCAGTATTCTTTCCACAAGCATCATCAAGGGATGTCTACGATTATTTCATCCATGGACTAGTAGATTCATTATATTTCCACGGCAGCAATCCAAGAGAATTACAAGAATTTCCACCAAAGGTTCAGAAAATGACATCTAAGTCTACCAACGCCCATCTCTTTGCAAAAGGCGAGAAGTGTATCTGAAGATGCATTCAGTTTCCAATATTAACAGAGAAAAGAAAGCTCATAGTACCTCAAATCACAATAGCCAGTAGGAGTGAGCACAAGAATACCCATCAAAGCGTCAAACATGGAAAACCTTACACCAACAAATGTTGATCTAGCGTTATCTCTTTTTCAATGTGTATACGGTCTCAAATAGGAACAGGACCAGGAAAGAACAGAAAAAAGTCAGACTTAATTACTACTCAAGAATTTTTAATCTATTCACATTTCCAGAAAAAAATCAATGAAGTACAAATGAGAGGCATTAGCAAGATTTTGAGATCCAATTTGAAATTTCTCAGGACTATTAGCACAATTACCGAAGACCTCTAAGCAGTTACTATGCGGACATCTCTCAGAACCAAGACACAAATATCAGTACTGTGACGGAGGAGTCAACATACCAATGACAGAAGACTAACAGGAATAAAAGACAAACACGAATGAAGACAAAAAGAAGAAAGGTCAAGACACAAGAATTATTGATGACACGCGTTTCACCAGTGCGTTACCTTTTTTAGAGTGGAAGGTGCATCAGGACGCGCTCTGTGATGAGTAGTAGTCGGCACATAATAGTTACTACCAACAGAATATGTCATGCTACTACAAGTCTAATAGTGGCTCTGCATGTCGGGCAGATCGGGTCGTGCTATCGATGAGATGTTGACGCTGTTATCGTTTAGCGTAAGCATGACGTAAATAAATAATAATGAGTGACCCGTGTCCTGGGCTAAATAGGTACGTTGTTCGTAGACTGGCATATAAGCATTCTACTTTATTGGATATTGTCTACAGTCAGACTTGAGACACAGTTCGCACTATCATACAAAGATCATCCTAGTATCGTAGATCTACCCATGACCGACTCTGCGCTCACAGCTGCCTGCGTAGTGAAATCACAATTTGAGCGTTTGATCATACAAACTCTTCTCTCTCTTTCTGTTGAATCCGTTTTGATTCTGAAATAGCACAAGGAGAAACACAGTCTGTTGAGACGTTAATTCGTTTCTGAATAGCAGATAACCTATCAATTCACTACCAACAATCGGGTTTACCAGCACAAAACCAATCTATAGAATCAATCATCAAATTGCAAAAAAAAGTTCGAATTTAGAATTACCTATTTTCTTTCAACAAATCATCCAACCACCACTAGCCCACCATAATAATTTTAAAGATTCTCTGATAATTAATTCCAAGAATTCACTATGTATCATTTTGATCATACGTTTGTTTCGAGAATTAATCTAGGTACAAGCATGAGCACGTGCATCTAATTTATTGTATTATAAATAGAGGCCTTGCCTCAGTAATGAAAGCGTGCGAATTTTGAGTGTGTTAATCACCTTTGAGTTTGAAAAACTCTTTCTATATTTCTTGTTGAATCGTTTCGATTCTGAATAGCAGAGAACACATCTGTTGAGACGTTAATTCGTTTCTGAATAGCAGATAACCTATCAATTCACTACCAACAATCGGTACCAACAACCAATTCATAGAATCAATTCATCAAATTGCAAAAAACACGTTCGAATTAGAATTACAATTTCAATTCACAAAACATCCAACCACCACTAGCCCGTGCTCATGCTTGTACCCAGATTAATTCTCGAAAAAGTAACGGTAATGATCAAAACTGATGTTTAGTGAATTCTTAGAATTAATTATCAGGGAATCTTTTGAATTTATTACGGTGGGGCTAGTTGGTGGTTGTGTTTTGTGAGTTGAAATTGTATTTCTATTCGGAACAGTGTTTTTTGCAATTTGATGAATTGATTCTATGAATTGGTTGTTGGGCATCCAGTAGGTACGTAAGCAATGACGTAAATAAATAATAATGGAGTGACCCGTGTCGGGCATCCAGTAGGTACCGCGCGCACTGTAGATGCACTTATAGCATCTACTTCTCTCGGCGCGTCGCGCATCGCGCTCTCGCTCGCTCGCGCTCACGCTGCCTGTAGTTATTGAAAGTGTGCGACTTTTAAGTGTGTTAATCACCCTTTGAGTTTGGAAAACACGACGAGCACGTATCTTTCTGTTGAATCGTTTTGATTCTGAATAGCAGATAAACTATCAATTCATTACCAACAATCGGTACCAACAACCAATTCATAGAATCAATTCACAATTTGCAAATAACACGTTTGAATTAGAATTCAATCCACCAAACATCCAACCACCATAACCCCACCAATAATAATCAAAAGATTCCTCAAGAATTAATTCACGAAATCCACTATGCACCAAATAAATCATATGTTTATTTCAAGAATTAATTTGGGTACAAGCATGAGCATGGGTATTGTTTGCGCCAGTTTTTTGGCCTCGATTTCTGCGTAAAAATCCTGGGGATTTTTATGCGGAAACTAACAGCAAAAAACTGCTGCAAACGATACCCGTACGCATGCTTGTACCCAGATTAATTCTCGAAACAAACGTATGATCAAAATGATGCATAGTGAATTCTTGGAATTAATTATCAGGGAATCTTTAAATTATTACGGTGGGGCTAGTGGTGGTTGGATGTTTTGTGAATTGAAATTTTAATTCTAATTCGAACGTGTTTTTTGCAATTTGATGAATTGATTCTATGAATTTGTTGTTGGTACCGATTGTTGGTAGTGAATTGATAGTTTATCTGCTATTCAGAATCGAAACGATTCAACAGAAAGATAGAAAGAGTTTTTCAAACTCAAAAGGTGATTAACACACTCAAATATTTCACAAATATTTCACACCTTCATTACTGAGGCAAGGCCTCTATTTATAATACAATAAAGTAGATGTTATAGTGGCATCTACAACAACGAACCTACTAGATGCCCGATACGGGTCACTCCATTATTATTTATTTATGTCATTGCTTACGCTAAACACTACCTAACGCACTATGGCCCACATGGCCTATAGACCTTACATTATTTCTTTACATTATTGCTAAAATACAATCACACCTTCCCGCGCTAAAAAAGGTAACGCTACTGATTAAAACGTGTGTCATCAATAATTCTTGTGTCTTGAAATTTATTCTTTTTGTCTTCATTCGTCCTTGTCTTTTATTCCTGTTAGCCTTTCGTCATTGGTATGTTGACTCCTCCGTTACAGTACTAATAATGGTGTCTTGGGGTTCTTGATAGATACCCGCATAGCAACTGTTTGAGGTCTTCTGGTAATGGTGCTAATAGTCATGAAAGAGTTTCAAACTGGTCTTCGAAATCTGCTAATGCCTTCATTTGAACTTCATTAATTTTTTCTT
>BQNB010117288.1:0-21199 GCA_026074375.1 Tanacetum coccineum
TTTTATAATTTCCCATAGATTTAGAAAAACCCAAATCAAATCCTTTTCTTTCATTCAAGCATCTAATTGTCAAACCAATAACGTAACCGTCAATTTCACGCCTCGTCAGGGATAAACGACCTGGGTCCAGTTTTAAACTTTGTGGGTAACGGAGTGAGAAACCGATACTTCCGGTAATACTATACTATATATTTGATATAATCAACCCTAAAAAGTTAATCATCAACCCCTTAGTGTATAAGAAAACATATGCTTAGGCCTTGAAGCCCCTCATTACCTCTTTCATTCTTTGCCTTAATACTACAAACCAAGGTCACATGTCCTCCCCTTTCCCCTCCCTAGTTTGACCGGCCACATAACACCACCATGCCCTTTTGATCTTGCAACATCTTGTGACTACCAAAGTGTGTTCAAAGTTAGCCTAAAATGTTTTACAAAATGAAGGACTTGTTAGTTATTTCTCACACATCAAAAACACAACACTCTATCTTTCTCTCTAGTGAATTTTGGCAGATCTAAGGCACACACAAGGGCATTTAAGTCTTGGAAAAATTTGGTTAAGAGTTTATACAAAAGGGTTGCAAGAAAGCTAGGGTTTATACTTGTCAATCTAGGGGTTTCATAGTGTTTTGGGGTTCATTTGTTCACTTGTTCATCCACAATCATCCACGTCATTGTAAGAATCTTATTTTCATGTTTTCATACATTTTAAACATATCATATATTATTTATATCACCTACATATGCTTTTTGTGTAAGAAAAATGGATTTAAAACTTGTTTTACAAACCCTAAAACTAAGCAGTTTTTTGTATCGCCTTATGTGCTCGTTATAGCAACCCTAAGGTAATATTTTGGCAAATTTCTCTTCATTTACTTTTAATACAGTGTGTTAGCTAAGTCTCTATAGGTGGTTATAAATATTTGGGTTTTTTTTACATTTTTTAATGATTTTTGCAAGAATAGTGGTACAGTTCTGAGCTTTAGACTTTGGTCGTGTTTTTGAGCACCTTAAGAGTAGTTTGGCATGTTGAGCCTTTTAAAATTTTTGTGGATAAGACTTAGACGTAAACTCAGCAAGTTGAATCAACCCTAAAGGGCATATATTGAAGGAGTTATGGCTAAAACAAAACTGACAAAACTTTCGGTCCCAAAAACAGCTTGACATCCGTGTCTTGTAAGACATATATGGAACCTTTAAACTTTGATTCATTTTGTGAGGCGTACGTATTTGGAAAGACAACTCAAAAACGTCAACCTAAGCTTTTTAAATTCCTTATTTTAGAAGAAAATGAGTAAGACATGGCCCCGTGAAGTCGAGAAAACACTTTATTTCAACAACTATTTTTGGAATACTTTTTACTATTAAACACTTGTAAACTTGTTTTTAAAGTATAATTGGAACTAGGAAAACCTTAGACACAAGTATTTAAGGGTGATAAAAAGTTTATAAAACTCATATGCATTTGGTACACTTCATATTGTAAACCTAAAGCGTCTCGTTATTAAATTAGGTCGCGGTTAAGACTTGTGCTTCTTTGAACTTGCGTTATTTTCTGATTATACTACTTTGTTTGAGGTGAGTTTCATCGACCCACTTTTACATGGTTTATACTTGTTTTGAAACACTTGGGGTGAGATGCATTGCTTGCTTTTACTTATGGACACAAGTACATTTAAACTATTATGAATTAGCCTAAGTACCCGTTAACCCACTTATGCCCACTATCATGAACCGTAAATACTTTGTGTAAGAACGAATGATGTAAATAAATCTATCAGGATTGACCTCCCCGTCCGGGTAAGTAGCGCTTACTTGACCGACTGTATTGGTCAAATAGATGTATGCTATTTGGGAACTCTAGGTGGTCTTGGGTTGGACACCTACCGGGCAACAACACATAACAACTTGAAAACTTCAGTCCTAGCTTCGGTGTCATGAGCTTAGTGCAATCGTAATTACTTTTCTATGACATTGTATCTGTTATAATGGTCATACTAGGAAATCTTGTGGTCCACGCTTATATTTACTTAAACATATGAACTCACCAACATTATTGTTGACGTTTTAAGCATGTATTTCTCATGTTCGTAACTAGCGTGTTGCATGGATAGCTCTTGAAGTCGCATGTTTGAGTCACCATAGTGGTTGCATCACTTGAAGATTTCTTGCATTAATCCATTTGTTGATTGTACCAAAACTTATGATTTCTTTTGATGTGAAACATTGAATATTTATCACGTTTGAACAACTTATTTATTTTAAAGAATCAACGATGTATTTTTTAAAACGACTCATATAGAGGTCGTTCTTTATATCTTATGTTCATGTGCTCTGAAGTCACGACCCTCGCTTACCTTTTTGCTATGATGTTTTGGGAGCGTGACACTAATGACTATATATATCAATATAGCCCGATCAAACAATTATATATATATATATATATATATATTACGTTCATGTACTCTGAAGTCACGACCCTCGCTTACCTTTTCGCTGTGATGTTTTGGGAGCGTGACACTAATGACTATATATATCAATATAGGCCGATCAAACCATTATATATATATATATATATATATATATATATATATATATATATATATATATATATACTGATGAGGTGTCATTTTATACACTTTTTCAAGGTTAGTTAACCCCTGAAATCATGCAAATGTGCCTAAAATACGTGCTTAATCGTTTCTTTTTGTGATTTTAGCATTTGGAAGGTATTTGGAGGAAATACACGTGCCTTGGACTCAGTTTGGGAAGAAACGAGACAAGATTGCAACTCTACACGAAGATGATGAAGAATTGTGTTAAATTGTTAATTATAAGATATCACTAACAAAGGACTGATCTGGAGGTCGGGGAGGATAAAATAAATGCTTAGCCATATTATTGATGAGAGAAAAAGTAGAGAGAAGATGTGTGTGTCTAGAGAGAGAAAGTACACACACACCTTATGAGATATTACAAAATGAATCCTCACTCCTCCATGGAAGTATGGAGGGGGTATTTATAGTCCAAACACAACTAAATTATCCTAAATAGTCTAATCTAGTCCGTGCATGTTTGACTATTTATAAACTAATGTAATTCCGGATAAGTCAACATATTTTAAGGCTAACAATCTTCCCCCAATATGTGGACATACGGAATTACTTACAATGTTCTTATCAGGTACAAATACAACACAAATAAAGTCTTCCAAAGCTGAAGATGTCTTTTGAGTTCTCCTGGTCTTGAAACTTATACTCTAGCTTGGATCTTTATTGTACAGGAACCATTGTAGTATGCATGAGTTTGATTAAATTCCCCCCAATTCATGCAGCATGTCTTGAAAAGATTTCTTCTTAGACTTCTTTTTGGTGAAGTTTTTGAATCAGCTTCCCTTCCAAACCAACATCCCTATCTTGAATAGATTCTAAAACTTTGATGTAGCTTCAACCATCTTCTATATGCCATTGATGTGCACAGCGGAATTTTGTAGAAGAAAAACCACACCAAATACTACTACTACAACGGAATTTGTAGAAGTCAAAACCACACCAAACGACCATTTGCTTCTTGTCATAAGGGCATGGTGAATATCTCGTATTGAGGTACATGGATGCGAGAAATTCAGCACCAATACTTCTCACATAGCAGATACTTCAATAAACCATACTTAGATAAAGTAGTATAACCACTACTTCCCCCTGGAAGTTGACATGAACATCAAAGGCAACTAAGTCCCGAAATGTATACCTTTTATCCACCCCATGATGGTTGTGAAACACTTGGAACACATTAATCGTGTACGATCCATATACTCGAGAATTCTGCCTAAGCACAAATCTTGAAATCCAAACAAAGCATGCCTATTGGTCTTCAAAGACCATAGAGGAGATGGAAGCAAGAATCACGAAAACTTGGAAAAACAAGGTCATTGTATATTAAATGTGTCGTAGAAGACTTTTGCTTAGACAGTGAAGTACTTTGGTCTTGGAATGGCACAATACTATTCCCGTGAGAATTGAGCTAATACATCTCAACTTTAAACTCTCTGGCTAACTTACAACCCGTATTCTGTTGGCTATTGTTGTGACCACTTGGTAGAAGTAAACCCTAATATCAAACTTGAAAATGAAGTAAAACCACCAAATTTTGATACTTAAGCTGCATTGTTGTTGATATTAAAAGAATGTGGTAGAATGGTGCAAGATTAAATCTATAAATACTCTATACCCAACCAGAAAAGTATTAAAAGTATAACACCTCTTGAAATTATCCACATCGTCTTCTGCGTGTGACACTGAGTACTACAATGTAACTCCTTTAAGTGATAGTTAACCAGGTCTTCAACCAACCACCCCGACTGCTAGAAACTAGATAATCCAAGTCTTAATCATATTCCTTTTGTGCTCAGCAAGTCATCAATCGATAGATTGGGTTTGAAGAAAAGGGGTAGAAAATAGAAGGAAGTCTCGATGATGAAATAAGTAGACGCCTTCGTGAAACTCAACTTCAATCTCAAATAAGGGATACCAAATCAACTTTGTGATCACTTGTCATCGTAGTCTGAATCTTTAGCTGTTTGTCATTTTAGTGAATCTTATTCGGATCGTTTGTAGTGTTATGTATCGTGTTTGTTGTGTTGTTGTTCGTGAATGTCGTTAAACTAGGACAAATGTTATTTTTGAATGTCGTTACCGAAAAAAACATCATCTAGTTTAACTTGTCGTGATAGTGTTTTAGTCCCCGACTTAATCCATAAATATACCATAGATCCATTAAGAATACCAAAAATTAGTCCAAGGATGAATAATCACTTAACCACAAAGCCTAATTTTCGTTTACACTTATTCCAGCCCAAAAAAAAACTTTGGCATGCTATGTAACCCCAGCTCAAGACTATTAGCAATCTCGGCCCATTGTTTTCATTGAGCTATAACTGGTCTGCCAAAAAACATATGGAATCCCACTCTAAATGGTATAGCGCGGGTCCAATGACTGATCTACATCCAATCCTAAACATTAGGGATTATAAAAGATTTGAGAACCCAAATTTTGTTTCAACCCTACCCCTAACACAGAGAGAAAAAAATGCAGTCACCATTCCTCTCATCAATCTCCCTCCATATTAGGGAATACAATCCCTAATCTCACTCACACCCCCATCTTATCTCAGCATACGCATCCACACAAACAATTCTCATCTTAATCTGGTTCATCCCCAATAACATTCATCCCTGAGATACTTCCAATCCATTTATACAAGATTGGAAATTCAGATACACCTTTGTTGTGAACCAATAACATGCAATCAAATTAGATGTAGGCATTCAATCATGAAACAAAATCCCATCCCGTAACTTGAAGGTGACATCAAGATCGTTCTAACAGTCTCAGGTAGGTATATGTTTCTCGTTTGTGTGTCAAACAAAACAAAGATTGAATATGGCAAATTTGTTATCATCCAATCTTTATATTCGTATAAATAGAGAAGACTTTGTACTCCTCACAGATCAATGATGATCTCTATTTTGTGTTCATGATCAGATGAGGGTCTCGATATAATAGAAACACATGAAACAATAAGACTGAGATCGTGGTTTGTTTTGTCATTATGTTTCGAGTCTAAGTGAGATGGAGGAGATGGAGATGAGTATTATGATGTTGGGATTATTAGGTTAGTTTGGGGAGTTGGATTTGATTGTGAAAAAATGTGACGATTGATGTGGATTGTTGATGTTGTTGATTATTGTTGTTGATGTTGTTATAGTATTGGTTTTTATTGAGATTGATTATGTGGTATGCTGTTGTTGTTGATATGGTACACAAGTCTGTTGAGTTTGTCCATCTTCTTCTGTACAGACTTGGCAATAACTCATCAGAGTTGACCCGGGTCAACTCGGTAAATACCGAGTTGACTTGGTTGGGTTGTGGTTCCACCAAACCGCCACGGCACCAAACTTTAACCACGAACCAAACCGCCAAGGTAGTGGTTTAACCAAACCGCCCCCACCAATCAGCCACTGCCAAACCGCCATCACCATCAAACTGCCACCAACAAAAAATTTGGGCAGCGGTTTGTTTAGACATGACCATAAAAAAGTCTTCTTAAACCTGTATGCCAAACCGCTACTACCAAACCGTCGTGGCCAAACCGCCACGATGGCCAAACCGCCATGGCAAACCGCCACGGTGGCCAAACCGCTACAGTGGTCAAACCGCCACAGTACAGTACTTCTGTACTTTTCCCTGAAAAAGTGGATCTGTGTTTTTTTCCTTTTGTTTTTCAAACCGCTATGAAGAGACTTATACAAAAATGAGCTCGAAAATATTCTTTTAAGTTTAAAACAACAGATCTAAACCACATGAAAATAAACAACGGATCTGAACTTATATCTAACATCCACCACAACAAAACCATAACCAATGTACAAATGACACCAAACACTACAATGCAACTAAAACAACAAATACGCCACAAATGAACCCTACCAACCACTATTCTATCCCTGCAATCCCATCCCCGACCCCGTCGCCCACCCCCCAACCATCACCCCCCCAGTCCACCCCCACCCCCAATTCAGCACAGATGGCCCAAATAAAATTAAACAAGATCTCACATACCACAGGCTTATGATCCGTTAGACTAGATGACGGTCAAACAAAACAAGTAGAGCGTGACGTACCAAATTCAAAATCAGAGATGCGCCCCCCTACTCTTCTCGCTCATTTATATACACGTCGTACTCTCACCTCCCCCCCCCCCACCCACGCCAACATCTCCACTATCCCCCTATCCACCCCCCCCCTCTCCCACAACCAACCAACAACCACCCACCCACCCACTTCCTACAGTCTCTTTACAAACACTAACCCCCCCCCCCCCACCCCAACAACCACGCAACTACACCACACTTTACCCAATCTATAAATCACACAAAAACATCCCACCAATGACCATGACCGTCACCACCTCCCCCCCACAAAACCCTTCCACCCCTATTCCGCAGCCTAACTAATAAGTATCCTATCCCACACAAAAAATCCTAGGACGCGGCGTCAAAGAAAAATCCCACAGAAGCCGTTGTCACAACAAATCTTTTGCTATGGCGACGACAAAACAAAAGGAGCTAAATAAGTCGTACCAGCAACCGCCAACACATCACGACCCTCCTACTAAACACCCAACCACCGTGAAAGCACCATTAACGCCCACTTATACAAGTGGTCACACCACATTACCTACTCAATAGCACCCTACCTCAGACGCGTCGAGCGAATATAAAATCCCTCATAAATAACAGAACCCTCAGTGGATGAACATTGAATGAACAGTAACCGAGACAACAAACACATGATACAAAAATGATACAATACACCTATGCAGCTCTGATGCCAATTGTTAATAATAAGATATCACTAACAAAGGATTGATCCGGAGGTCGAAGAGGATAAAATAAATGCTTAGCCATATTATTGATGAGAGAAAAAGTAGAGAGAAGATGGTGTGTCTAGAGAGAGAAAGAACACACACATACCTTATGAGATATTGCAAAATGAATCCCCACCCCTCCATGGAAGTATGGAGAGGGTATTTATAGTCCAAACACAACTAAACTATCCTAAATAGTCTAATCTAGTCCCTGCGTGTTTGACTATTTATGAACTAATGTAATTCCGGATAAGTCAACATATTTTAAGGCTAACAAATTGGCATGCAGTGCGTAGAGGCGGCATCAAAATCCTTGTGACGGCGTCAAAGTTATCAAGAGACGGTGTCAGAATCTTTGGCGACGACGGCTGAGTAGCCGACATAAAGAAGCCTGAAGTAGATTCTACGGGTTGACGGCGTCGCAATTAACAAGCGACGCCGTCGCGATTTAAATCCTATATATACAAACCCTAGTTTTATGTTTTATGTGGAAAACTTAGAGGAATGATTTTATACTTAGTAGAAGTTGTTCTAAGGCGAATTTTAGGGTTTCTAACCCTATTGTACCCATCATTACTCCATGTTTTTATTGAAGTGAAGTTCCTTTATCTCTTTAATATTTCAATATGTCTATGTATTGTTTGATTAATTGTTCTTCGCTTTCAATTAACATGTTTGGCTAAAAAAAATTATGTTTGCTTATGATTGCATGAAACCTAGTTGTTTATCTTGAATTATTGCTTCTTGTTAATGATGTGCGCGTTAGGCTTTAGAAAGCTAGCTTCTTAATTGCATAGCGAAGATGTCTAGGAAAACGCGGCTAGGTTATATGATACCCACACAATACTCTTCATACTACTTTGCCATTTGGATGGATTCCGAGTTAGGTGTTTAATTATCTAAATACTTACACATTCCATTACGAGGGTGATGGATAATAAAACAAGAGACGACAATTAGGGAGTAGTGCATGATTAGGTAAACACATTTGTTTAACCATAAGAGTTTTCCATCACACTTACTTTTCTTGCAATTAGTTTAGATTTTGGAGTAGTTTGATTAGTTTAAAACAAATCCCCTCAACCTCAAGATTTTACCTGCTTTCACAAAAAATAAAAATACAAAATACTCTTCTATCAATCTTTAGATCTTAGTGACCATACAATTCGAGCCTACCCAAACTATTTCCCTAGAGAACGATAATAACCTCCCGAGTCTTGCCTATAGTACACTACAACGGTTAGGTACACTGCCTAGGAGGGTTGTAAAATTTTGGTTTGTAATCACATGCACATCAAGTTTTTGGCGTCGCTGCCAGGGAATAGTCTAGGTTTCAGATTCTATCTAGCTTAGGTCTACTCACAAGATTCCTATCGAGTGAGATTTTATTTTCTTGTCAATTAGCTTTCTCATAGTCTATCTTTTCTTTATTCCCTTTGTTCGTAAAACCCTCATGTTTATTTAGTAAATACAATTTCCATTTAAAATGTATAGTTGTAGGTATTCTAATTTATATAAATTAATATGGTTATGTGAAACCTTAAAAAAGGGTTCCCCTTTTGCACCAGATAGCGAACCTACTTTGAGACCTTATCAACTTTGGAAAAAAGCTCGCTATGAAGAGGCCCTTAGGAAAAGTGACCAATTCACTAAACTTTTGAGAAGAGCTCCTTAGCAAAGACCCATAAGTTAGATGACATGATAGAATTGCCTGAGTTACAGCCTAAGGAAACATATAATGATGATTTAGAATGTGAGATGGTTATGGTTAAGATGCCTAGGTGTATGTCACTTTTAGATTCTATCAATGCATATGATGAGCCTATAGGTAGTTTAGGTATGATGAATAATGAGGTAGAAAATACAAGCCTAAAAAGTACCCCACAAGTCCTGCCATCATTTGAGGAGTATACACCGCCCGTGATTTACTCGGATGTAGTAGAAGTGACTATAGGAATCCCGATGGAGGTAGAACCTTTAGACGAAACACAACTAGAGGATTTAGGCTTGAATACTTGTAATCATGACATTCTTCTTATATCTAAAGAAGTTCCTAGTTTTGATGAACTGGAGCCTCAACCAAACCCCTTACCAAATTGTCCATCCTTAGATATAAGTCTAGGAGACAAAAGAGGCCCCAAATCACCCATCAAACCACATAGTCTGGATAGTTTTAGGATAAAGGTAATAGATCCTTTGACCATTCATACACCACCTTCACCTCACGTGGCGTGTTTCCACTCTAAGGATGTATATTGCTATCATCACACATATATAGAAGATCCTAATCAACATTATGGATTTAAACCGGGTTATTAGGAAAAATTGGATCCCTAGGTATTGATTTTTTTAAATTAGAGGTGATAGAGAATAATTTCTTAATAGGGCTTAGTTTACCCGTTAAGCCAAATGAATTAGGAAATGGTAGGATTAACAAAACACACCATTTAGAGCATATAATTCAATAACCAATTTTTCAACATATGACTTCTTCTCATAACAATGGTGTGTACCGTTACTATCACTTACACTTGACCTTAAGTGTAGGGGAACCTCTCCTTTTAAGTGTTAAATAAGGGTAGAGTCAGGCTCGTGACTCAAACAAAAACAAGCGCTTGTGGGAGGCAACCTAATATTTTATTTCATGCACTTTAGGCGTGTCGTGTGTTTTTATATTTATTATTATTTTTATATGTTTGATTTGTGTGATGATGCTTTGTTTTGTATTTAACTTCGTCTTAATTGCAATCGAAAGTATTTTGCATAAAATAAGTGTATCAGAGGAAATATGTAACACCCCGCCTTTTCGGAGCGTTAAACCCTCAAATTTACCTTATCTCAGCGAAAGCGTCTACTCTTAGTCAGTCTCAAATAATCTCTTGATTCCTAAAGCAGCTTATTTGGGTTGTAAAATTTTTAAAAGAGCTTTGGGTCAGCCAAAGGCCTAGTGAGAATTCATGGTTTTCACATACAAAACAAATAGATAACCTAGACACTTTTTCAATAATAACAAACTTGCAAAACAATCATGCAATTTGTTCAAAGTCATATAAGTGCTATTCAGTTATACTATATTCTTATTCGGTTCCACATATCAACAACTTATTATAACCCAACGATTTATTTTATATCACATTTAAAATCATATACCAATTCATATTTCCATTTGATTCAATGGTTCGACAATTCAACATATATATAAGACATTCTTCATTAATAAAGTAAACCACTTTCTTCATGGCAAACCCGACCTTGTTTGCTCTTACAGTATTTTATCTTTTTATATGGCAAACCCGACCTTGTATGCTCTTACAATATTTCCTCTTTTATATATAAATGGCAAACCCTACCTTGTTTTCTCTTACAATATATCCCTATTTTAATGTGGCAAACCTGACCTTGTTTGCTCTTACAATATATTCTTATTTTAATGTGGCAAACCCGACTTTATTTGCTCTTACCATGTAACATTTATCATTTTTTTACCGTTCAACATATATCCACGATACCACATATACATTTAAAACAACACTTTATATGAACATACCAAATTTCACAACTTTCACATATAATCAAACATCTAAAACTTTTTGAGACTTATGATCATTTAAACAAGTTGGCATGTTAATATTTTGAATAAAAAGTGAAACCCAATTTAAAAGCACATGAAAACTCTCCTGAAAAATGCTCGGAATGAAAGTTCACTTTAGGATAAACATGTCTCCTACAAATACGACAAACCTCGCTAAGATTGTATACGAGTTACATAATACTCCTAGTTGATTGGTCGAATATATACGCGATTAAAGGTCTAGTCCATATTTTATACATCTGTTAACACGTTTAAAGACTAATTTATCATCTCAATTGATAACATGTCCATGCACGAATGTGTTTGATTACCCAATTTAAATAAAGTTATCCACACCTTTATGCTATATACTTATAATAATCTCATTTGCATAATTCATACACCAAGCCTTTTAGCCTAAGCATATATGGAGAAGATCAATTAACCAAGCCACCAATTATAGTTCAAGTCAATACTGGACTATCTTCTTCAAGTACTAAAAGACATAACCAACTTTTCCTTTTGTTAAATATCTACATCTCAACTTATATCTCTTTCTTATTCATAATGATAGTAGCCATTAATAGAACTCCAATTTTAATGTTTCGCTTGATCATCACAATTAAGTACTAAGACATCTAAATTATAAAGTATCTTCATTATAGCAATTTGTTCCTTCATAATTATTTGTTCTACATTACACTTTTTGAATTAAAACCTACTATGAAGGAGTGTTCATAGTACTAAATATGAACCGAAACTGAGTCGGCAATCTAATTGACATATATAACACATGTTCCCCAGCCAACGAATTCTTGTATATGCTATTATCATTAAGCTAGGTAAACTCAAATCTAAAAGTGATACCTTAACCCGAACAGCAACTTTAACCAACACAAAACTAAAGTCGAATGAGTACTTCCTTTCTACACCCTTGTGCTATTGTGGTTCTCTTTCCCCGTTCTCTCTCAGCCTCTCACTTTAGGGCTTGTTGTTTTTTGTTTCGCTTAAAAGTTGGTGGTATTTAAACTGACTTGGGCCTCAAAAATCTCATAAAATTCCTGTCATATGCTAAGAATTCAGTAACCCATATCTTACCCACGTTTCTTTTTAAATTCTAAATGGCATATAATGTAAGCAACTCTATACACTTTATAATAATATCAAAAATCACCCGTAAGGACTTATCTAAATTATATTTAGTCCTTCAAGTTAAAGAAGCCATAAATTTTCATTACATAAAAATTACGAGCCTTACAAAATATCCGGTTTTTAAGAGCCCATTTCAAACATATAAAATCAATAATTTTAGGTTAATTCGCACTTTTAAGGTTTGTTTGTTTATTTTGAGTCATATGTTTGTACTAACCGTTTTTGTGGCCTTTGCAGTAAACTTTTCCAGGAAATAACTAATAGGATATTTGTTCAGAAATTTTTCCAAGAAAACGAAACAAAAAATTTTACAGACTCTGGAGACGGCGTCACGATTTTTCCTGACGGCGTCACCAGCTATTGCTACAGGAATTTTGCGTTTTTTTCAAATTTATTTTTGTGTAATTTTCAGAATTTTTAATTTTCCTAACTCTTACAGAAAGTCACGATTACATTAGTACATACATTTTATCTTTATTGATTTCTTAGGATTTCAATTCACAATTAATAGGGTTGTATATCATTTCCCATAGAATTTACGGTTGGTATAGTTGTTTTTTGTCTTTAATTTGCAGGTTATATTTGATGAGGAGAGTCTGGAAGTTTTTTGGATTTTCACATAGATGATTCTTGGATGACGATTTAGCCGGTTTATCTTGTTTCTTCTCCATATTGAGCAAAACCAGGGGAGTATTAGTTTTTCTCGCTTTTCTTATTTTCCCTTTATTCGTTTTTCGGGTACTCATAGAACATCGAGGACAATGTTCAAAATAAGTGTAGGGAGAAATAAAAGACTTAGAAACTATTCTTTCAATTGCATTTGCTTTGTCCTTAAAAAGATGTGTAATATACTAAAATATAGCGTAGACGGTAATTTTGACCCAAATTTAAAATAAAATGGCATTGATGTGTTGTTGTGCATAGGTAATATTTATTATCAAGTTTTACATTTATATTTTGCCGACTTTACCTAAAAACAACACTAACGGACAGTGTACCCGATCAGTTGTAGCTTCGTTGGTAAGTAGGGTGTCGATCACTAAGAGCGAGAGCGTTAATTCCTAAGTCTACCAATATTTTAGTTATCTATGTTAGTTCTAAGTTAATTCTAAGTTAAACCCATGCTAAACATAATTCTAACAGATAAGGGGCTTTTCAGTCTGAGAGACTGGCATGGGTTTTGGTGGTAACTTAAATCTACTTTAGTCACGATAACACACGCAAGCAGATAATTAGAATATAGAAGAGCGGTCAAGCCTATTTTAAGGAAATTGTATTAACCATGATTAATCCAATTAAAATGCAGGTTTGTTTATTAGTGCAATGATTGACTTATCTCGAGGGTATATGATAAGTGCTTAATTGTATATATTAAATACCCGGGATTTTGCCAAATAAAAGCCAAGAAAATGCCAAAAGGATAGAAATTTGTGTGCTTTTGTGTCTATTGTGCAGGATTTGATATGAAAAGTCAAAAGGAAGCAAAAACGATCAAAAACCGACAAGAAACGGAAAAGACAAGACAAGAGTGAAGAATGAAAGCCAAATCAATCAAAGCCGGATCAGCCCGACAACAAGGAAAGAAAGTCAAAACCCAAATGAAAGTCAAAGGATCAATTATGACAAGTTTCAAGATTACAAGGGTTCATTTGGATGATTTAAAAAGTCAAAGGACTAAAGATGTCAAAAGTAGAAAGTTTGTTTATAAGAGGAAAAAGGAGAATGAAACCACAAGGGCCAGAGTTGTCAATTTTCGAACTTATTTTACTCTACAAATTGGAAATATGAAACACAGGGATTGAAGTTGCCATTTATTCAAAGTTTCAAACATAAGCACGGCCAAACCTTTCCCTAACCTTTCCCTAACCGTTTCTAACCATTTTTCCCGCCCAATTTCGCAAAAACCCAACACTGTCCAAAACCTTCCCCGCTCCTCCACACTTAACACCACCTCGTATTAAACTACCTCCACATCATTGCGCTTACGTGGCAGCATCTAATTGGCCTGGACACCTCATCAATTGAATCCAACGGCTGAAAATCAAGTTTAAAGGATCCAAGGGCTAGGAATGGTTCAACCTCTCATCCTCTCATCATATTTCTCTATAAATAAAAGCTTAAACGTTTAGATTTTAGTAGTGAGGGAGTTAGTTTTTAGAGTTTTTCAATTTTCCTTGTATTTTTCAAATTCGTGTACTGTTGCAATTAAGTTCCTTTTAAATCCTTTCAATTTCAGTTTTACTTTTAGTTACTACTCTTGTACTTTCCATTTCTAATCAATAAAGCAATTTGAATTTAGTTTGTGTTCAAATTTTCAAGTAATAAGCTGTTTTGAATCAACAAGCTTGTAATAAGCTCATTGTAGCTTATTACATTTTCTTAAGTTCAAAAGTTGTTCAACACTTGTTAAAAGCTTTTATATACTGTCTTTGTTCATTAGTGTTCAATATCTTTCATTTGAATTCATAATTCATTCAATTTGGAAGCAACAAGGAGTAATAAGCTAATATTAGCTTATTGAGCTTTTAAGCTTAAAGGTTTAGAGGCTAGGAGCCATTAGGTTTATGTTTTTAAGCCACTCACTCAACAAGAGTGGCTAGTTCTGAGACTACAATTTCAGGTTTCATTTCCTATAAATCATTGTAGAATTTGAGCTTAATCAATTTGCTTATTTTAATGTCTTTGTGTAAGCTTAATACTGTTTAATACTGTTTAGATAGCATAGATATTGAAATGCCTTTAAGCTGTTGTAGTTAGAATCATTAAGATTCAATTTAGCTTAAAATTCTGTCATTTAGTATTAATAAGCTAGGAGAGAAAGTAGCTTATTTCTATAAATAAGCTGTAGGTTTAATAGTTAAAATAGCTTAATTAGGTTAATTAGAGTTTGAGTAGATAAAAGGTTTTAATAGTTTTAGCTTTAAAATAGATTCTAGATATAAAATAGTTTGGACAGTTTAGGTAAGCTAGTGTTTGGAATAAGGTACAATTGACTTTTAAAGTCAAAGTTATTAGGTGAATTTGCATAGGACAGTTGAGTTTATCAAAGTTGTCAAGTTTTAAACAGGTTTTAAAGATTAGTTTGTAGAATTATTGAATTTAGAACTTGAAATACCCTTTCTAGCACCAGGGGAGTTTTAACAGGAAAGTGATTTTAGATTTCAGTGTTTCTTAGCATTTTATTGTTCAAAGATGGTTAACATAGGTTGAGTAATACTTATTGAGTAGGTTTAAAGAGTTCTCATTTCACACTCCAGTCCAGTGAGCAAAGACTTAGCCCATCTAGGTTAGATGGATCATTTTGGCTGTGATAGCAGCTGAGAATGGAAACCTGGAAGTAAAGAGCTCAGTGAGTGATGTTCGTCAAAAACCCCTCTTAATATATATAATATATATAATAAATACATAATACATATACGTAAGCTAAGTATCATACAAATTATTCTTAGGAAATAATAATAAGTAATCAACACGGGTATCGTTCTCCTCGGTGAGAGGTGAATGGAAATTCACGTTTATGTCGCAAATCGAGCTTGATTATCATTTAAAGATTTGATTTCGGATTCTAAAACACTATAACGCAAAAGGAAAAGCACATAAAGGCAAGGCTAGACTAGAATAAGGCAACTTAAAATCTAACGACATTTATAATACTTAACGATTAATTAATGGACTAACAGATAAACAAAATTTTATTAAATTAAACTTTTAAAACTTAAAATGCAAATTAATTAATCTAAAATGTATTAAACTAATTTTTAAAATAAAGAAAATATTTTTTTGAATTTTTTTTAACTATTTAAAACTATTTTTTTAAGTAAATAATACTAAAAATGAAATTTAAAATATAAAACTACATACTAAAATTTTTTAGAAAATTTATAAAAATTATATAAGCTAAAAGGTGGTTTATAAAGAAAAATTACTAAATAAGCAGTTTCAAATAAGCAGTTAAAAAAGAAAATAAGCCAAATAAGCTAAATCTAAAACTAGTATAAATAAAAACTAAAGCAAACATAGAATGAAAAAGTCCCCAGGGCAGATGGTAAGGGCGTTGTGTGTGTGAAGGAGATGTCACAAGTTCGAAACCTGTGACCTTTCTTTTTTTATAAAACTTTTTTTTTCATTTTTCTTTTTGAAGAAGCTAAAATGTAAGTAAAAATAAGCTAATTTAATAAATGGACTTTATGCTAAAACTTAATAATAAGCTAGAAAAAGCTTATTGAAAACGACAGTTATGGCTTATTAAGACTTAAGAACACTTAGAGTTAAAACTGTTGGGCATTTAGACACAATAAGCACTTATGAAAACAAATAAGCTGAAAATAGTTAATGAGCTAGACCTAATTAGCTTTAAAGATTAAAAATAAGCATAACAAATAAGCTAAAATACATTAAAAAGCAAGAAAGACAGCAAACTCAAGGATAGTTTCTAAGGACTTAAGACCATCATTTTAAGCTAGATTTAAGACAAGTTAACACATAGAATAAGCTAAAACATGAAAACAGATTGAGAATGAAAACCAAAGAGAACTTAAAAGCTATAAATAGGAAATTTGGACAAGATACTAAACTAGAAAAGACTTGATTAAAATGACAGTTTACTAACTGTTTTTGGCTTTTTAAGATAAAGGGACAGATTTGCAGCTTAATTTAAAGACTCAATAAGCAAATTTTAAAGCTAAAACTTAAAAACAGATTAAGATCATGACTCAGACTACACTAATAAGCTAGAATTGGGAAAATTAAATTAGAAAATAAGCTAGAAAAGGAAGGTGAAACTGATAGATTTACCTATTATTTTGTCTTGTTAAGAGACTCTTTTAAACTTTAAAACTAAGACTTAATAAACAAACTAAAAAGCCTAAAGACTAAACAGATTAAGAACCAATTTTAGTAAGCTAAATGAAGAAAAAATTAACCTAATCAAAGCTAGGAAATGATCCTAAACTAGTCTGCAAATAAGGACTTTAAAAGAACAAACCATGAACTACTACTTGACTATTTTTGCTCAAAATTCACTCTAAGGTTCTTCCACATTTTAGAAACTAAAAACAGGTGCATTAGAAACTTATTTGGACACAAAAACTACAATTAAAACAAGCTCTAAAGGAACTTTATCAAATAAGCAGTTGAGAAACCAAATTAGACTAGCAAACTTAGTAACTTAAAAACCTAACTTCAAAACTAAGAAAGACTTAATTCCATATAATTAAAACTAGTATTAAGACTAAATTAGAGCTTCTTAAATCTAACTAAATGATCAAAATTGACCCAAGCAGTCTTAACTAAGTTAAAACTGTTTGTGCCAAACACCCCTTTAAAATCAGATTAAGCATTTTTATGCTAAAACAGGTTGTAAAATGATTTAAACAGTGAAAACAGATTAAGTATAAGCTGAAATAAGGACAATTAAGCAAGAAAAATACAAAAATAAGCACAAGAAATAAGCAGACTAGAATAAGCAGTTTTAAGACAATTTATAAGGCAGTTTATATGAAAACACCATTCAAATGACTCATAAGCTGAAAACTATAACTAATAAGCATCAATAAGATCTAATAAGACTAAATAAGCAATAATCTATAGATATAAGCAAGTAAATAAGCATTTTAATAAGCAAAACAAATTTTAAGGTAAAAAACATGAAAATGAATACATACCTGGTCCTTTCTTAAACAAGGACAATATTTGCTTTTTAAAGCTTAATATTACAAAGCTCAGCTTGTTAAAAACAAAGTTTGTATAGGGTCATAAGCCCATCCTTGTTTGGATTATCATCCAAAAATAAGCTGAGGTAATTTTTGAGGGAGTTGATGAACAGAATACAGCTTGTGTAGTAAATAAAAGCTTATGAGCTTATTTAAATGACTTTTAAAAACACGATTAAGCTAAAATGCATTAGAGTAAAACAGTAATGTAAAGACAGATTTGTAAGAAAGCTTGAATTTTATTAAAACTTGAAAGATTACATTAAAACTTGAAAGGAAATTACAATAAGCATTAAAATAAGCAAAAATTAAGCTAAAAGCAAGACTACACTACTCCTAAACTACCTTACACTAGATGATTATCTCTGTGTGATTAAGCCTCCTTTTATAGATGAGGAGAGAAGGATCCAGAAGTAATAGAAGCGTCTTTAAGATTAAATCCAAGCCCTTGATTCACATTCAATCATTAATCCACCCTTAGATCAACACCACGTCCTCTTAGCCAATGAGGTTCTTGGGGACTGCCATTGTGTCATAAGTGGTGTCAGACTTTGTTACGTATAAGCCTTCTAGAAGGGATTCGTGTGTGTATGATTGGTGGAGAGGAATTTACCCTGGTTATTTACGTTTGCAGGGTGAATGGAGGGAAAAGTGATGGAGGAATAGTAAATTTGACCAAGTGTTTACTTGACCTTTGACCCGAGATTGGATTTAGGTAATTGGCTTTTGATTATATAGATTGGGCCAAGATAAGGGTCTTATGAAAATAGATTTGGACTTGGATTTTAGACTTCGGTTTAGGCTTATATAGTTATAAGGTGTAAATCTTAATGGGTTGACCTGGCCTAATAAAATGGGTATGGGTTGGCCCATTTAAAGATGTATATGCCTTCGGCTTTAATTTCTTCACACTCTTCTAATCCCGTACTCGGTTTTGTCCATTTTGGCTTCGTTTTTATCTATTTTTGGTATATCTGTTACATGCAAGACATAAATCACAAAACACACATATACAATGCATTTTTCATATATTTTTGGTCTTTTAAGCTCATTTTAATAAGGAAAAATGATATGTGATTAAACACATATCAGTGAGACTTAAGGAATTATTTGTGTAAAGACTCTTTTAAACTTTAAAACTAAGACTTAATAAACAAGCTAAAAAGCCTAAAGACTAAATAGATTAAGAACAAATTTTAATAAGCTAAATTGAAGCAAAAAATTAAACCTAATTAAAGCTAGGAAATTATCCTAAATGATCTGCAAATAAGACTATAAAAGAACATGCCTTGACCATTTTGACAATAGGGCTCAAAAAGCTAAACCAAGCCAAAACAGATTCACTTTGATATATTTTGAGCCAAATTAAGCATAAAAACAACACCTGATATGCATATTAAAAGACCTATCTTAATAAGGCAGTATAGGAAACTATTTAAATGGCAGATTAATGACTTTTATAAAACAGGCTATAAACTTAATTAAACTAATCCCTAGCTTATTAAAACTATCCTAAAGACTTAATTTGAGCTTACTTAATCTGACCTAATGACCAAAGATAACACAAGCAGTCTTAACTAAGTTAAAACTGCTTGTGCTAAACACCCCTTTAAATCCTTAAAATCTAATTTTAAGCTATAACAGATCTCAAAAAGCTTTAAAAGATAAAAACAGATTAAGCACTAACAATTTTGAGAACATATAAGCACTTTTTATTAGAGAACTAAGCACAATTCAAATAGCAAATTTTAAGAGCAGTTTATGACTAATTTCAGACAGTTTTAATGAAAACACAAATTAAACTATATTTAAGCTAAAGACTAAACATATTAGGCAACATTAAGACTACATAAGCAAATATGAGCAATAATAAGCAACAAAAAACAGAATGATAAGCAGATAAGATAATAAGCTAAAAATAAGGTAAAAGGGAAAGTACCTTGATCCTAGCTCAAACAAGGATCTAATATGCTCAAAGGAGCTTATCTACAAGCTCTAGCTTGTTTGCACAAGCTAGTAAGGTCCAATAAGCCCATCCAAATCTGGCTTATCATCCAAAATAAGCTGAGGTAATTTTGAGTGAGTTTTAAGTGAAATAATTCAGTTAAGCTTTAGAAGGCTTAACTGAATGAGAGCTAGCTTATGAAGTAACAAAGAGCTTATAGAGCTTATTAAGTGATATCATAAATCATTGTAAGCTAAATTTTGCTTAATAGTAAAAACTGAATTCAAGATAACACTATATAAAGAAATACTGAAATTTTATTGATAATCAAACGTTTACAATGCTTTTAAAAGAAAGTTACAGGAATAATAAAAACAATAAGCTAAAATAACTCTAAATAAGCTACTAAAAATTACTAAAAGCTAGATGTCTTCAGCTGTGTGAGGCCTCCTCTATTTATAGTGATGAAAGGAAGGATCTAGAGCCTTGAGGAGCGTCCTCATCATCCAATCATTGCCCTTGATTTGTAAACGCCTCAAAATCTCACATCCTTAGCCCTTGGATCATGTGCCACATCTTATTATCCAATCATTGTGCTGGGGATTGCCAGCGTGGCTAAATGAGGGTGTCATATGTGTTAGGGGAGCTTCTAGAAGCATATGAGAGGGGCATGGAGTGGTTGATTGTTACCCTGGTTAATGGTTACTCTGTGTGAAAGTGAAAACGAGGGAGGGAGTGAAAAGATGTACAGTACATTTGACCACTTTTGTTTATAAGCTTGACTTGGATCCCGGTTATAAGGATTTGGGCTTAGACTTTGGATTTTAGGCTTGGAATGGGGTAAAGGATTAATGGACTTGGATTTGTATTCATGTTATATTTTTAAGCTTGGTTTAGTATAGATACAATGTTAATGGGCTGACCCGGCCCAATAAAATGGGTACAGGTTAGCCCATTAAGGATGTATACGCCTTCGGATTTGATTTCACGTACTCTTTCATTCCCGTGCTCGGTTTTGTTTGTTTTACTTTGTTTTTGTCCTTTTTGTGACATATCCGTTACCTGCACAATGCATTTGACAAAACACACATATACAATGTATTTTTTGTGTATTTTTGGTCTTTTAAGCTCATTTTATTAAGGAAAAATGATATGTGTTTAAACACATATAAAAAATCCCCTATACTAAGCTATTGCCGTGTCCTCACGCAATATCATAAACATACTTAGAAAACCAAAAATTTCAACCCCCTTAGACTAATTACCTCGAAAAATAGCTAAGTGTTCATCTAAGGGGATTAAGAAATCACTAGTTTTGAAAAGCCCCCCGTTTTACCATTTTTATGCATTTATTATTATTATTCATTCATATCATAACTTTAAGGATCACG
>BQNB010117289.1:0-21199 GCA_026074375.1 Tanacetum coccineum
GGCTAGGATTGCTTGGGAAGTATTGCACACTCACAACAAGCTCATCCCAAGACCAAGAGAAGGCTTTGAGCCTCTATAAAAGGAAAGAGAGCAAGCCGAAGTAAAAAAACCCCTGTTTTTACTTTCCTTAGTATAAAAATAGTTAAGTTTACTTTGAAAGTGTTGTATTCAGTTTATTTAAAGTTTATGTTGTAATATTTTCAGCATTAATAAAAGTTAAGAGTTTTTTGAAATATTGCATTTGTTAAAAATTCGAAGTATAAATTAAAGCCTTTAAACCTGTTTAATCTTACACCACCATGTGTAAGAGTTGTTAAGCTCAGCATATAATCTCGTAATACCCCTTTATTTCTTTTAAAAAGCTAAGAAGAAGCTGAATTTATAAATTAAGGGGGTGTTTGGTTTAACCTTAAAATGGGTCATAATGGGGTTTTTATGGATAAATACCACTCAGCCAACTTTGGCTGAGTGTGTAGGGTTTATTAGTGCACTTTAACCAAAAGTTTTAGTATAAAAATAAATTTTTAAGGGTCCTTAATAAATTGTCAAAATTTAAATAAGCCAAATTGAGCTTAAGTGCTCCAGCTGCTTATGCAGCTTAAGCACATTGTTTTTGTGCTTGTTATTGTTGTTTCTAGCCACTTTAACCAACACCTTGTTCTGTCTTTTAACCTCACCAAGTGAAAGTCAAAGTACCCACATGTCATTTCTTTGAAAACAGCCATTTTTAAGCCCCAATATCAGCAGGTTTAAGTCCTCATTTATAAACCAAACTTTGAAAATAAGCTCATTTGCCTCCATTGTTAATCTGTTTGTGTTTGGTTTTGACTAAAAAGCTTTTATAAGCTTATTTCAATAAGGCAAAATAAGCCCCTAGCTCACTGTCTTGCCTCCCCTGGTGCTGAGCACCAGGCTTTAGCTCAATTTTTCTAGCTTATTGAAAACTAAGCCCTAGGTTCTTAGTGATTTTCCTTATAGCTTGTAGGTAGTTCTAGTAGGTTTAGCAGCTTATTTAATTTAGATTGCTTATTAGAGTAGCTTAAATTAGGCTTAAAGTTTCCCTTTTTCTGTTTTTTATAAAACTGTCATTATAGCTTAAGTCATTTCCAGCTTATTTTAGGGCTTATTCTAGAAACCTTAGCTTATTTAGGACTCCCCTCTCCCTATTAACTGTTTCCCATAAGTTTTAGCTTATTTTGTTAGCTTAAATCCCAATAAGAAAGAAAATTAAGCTCATAAGCTTAATAAGCTTTTGCAGCCCCAAAAGCTCACTTTTCTAGCTTATTAAGTTAACTTCAAGCATAAGTGCTTTTACAAAAAAGACTCCCCATAAGCCCTTCTACAAGTTTGCTTATTTGACTTTTGTCAAATAAGCACTTTGGACCCTTTTTGTAATCGGGGTCCACTTCAGGGACTGTTTGTGTAATTTTGTCTTTTATAGTTATAATTGTTAGTCCCCACTGTTAGTATGTTGTTACCTCGTTAGTCCTTGCTGTCCTTTCACTGTTAGTCCCTATAGTTAACTTTTGTTAGTTTATTTAATTTAATTAATATAAATTAGGTTTAATTTTAATTAGTTTAATTACTTTTAATTTATTCAGTAAAATTTGGGCATTTTTATATTTTTAGAATTGTTAACTTTTTCTTTATTTAATTTTATTTTTTCAGAATTTTTATAACTTTTATTTTTTGTCTTTTTCTATTTTCTTAGTTTTAATTAGTTATTAATCTTTATAAATTCATAAAAAATCCAAAAATTAATAAAAAAATATTTTTCTTTTTTATAAAATTTTCTTTTGTCATTTAGTGTCTAGGAAAAATATAAAATTTAGTGTAGGCTTAATTTTTCTTAAATTTCAGTCTTAGACCCGTTTTACCGGGTGCGTTTTACCGTTTCTTTTCGTTTTACATTCAAACGACCTCCGTTTTAGTTCTAGTTTTCTTTATTTTTCAAATTAATTTATTTTTCAAATTAATGTTAATTAGAAATTTAATTTGATTTTTACTTTAATTAGCATTTATTTTTCTTTAATTTTTATTATTTAGGTTTCCCGATACATGGATTCAGTTCCCCCTTTTTTAGTATAGATTCTAATTTTTAGGATTTCCTTATATACTAAATTTTGTTTCCGTAGGTTTTTAAGGATCCATATTCCTCTATAGTTTCCCGTGTAGATTAAATCTAGTTTATTTAATTAATTTTAGTTGTCAATAATATCAGTGTTTCCCTCATATCTGAATATTCTCCCCCCCCCCGCCATCATTTCAATTTTCATCAAACTAGGGATTACCTTCAATTGCAGTCTCTTGTTGGGATCATACGACCCGGAAATATCTCTGCGGAATCTTTTTATTCATTGATGCTATCTTGTGTATTTTATTTTTGTGGGAAATTTGACCTTTTGCTTGGTAAGGGCATTCGTGTTCAGGATCTGTATATTAGGGTTGCTATATACGTGTTTGTGTAATCACGAATCAGTCAGCCTAAAATTCGCTTGTACCTAGAGATTCATCATTTGACTTTTTAGAAGCCTTTTTTACAGTGATTATGTTGTACTAGCTTAGTTAGGATAGAAATCCACTAATAGGAGGTTGTTAATGTTAATTATTAGAAGAAGATTGATTTCATGGTGGCAATGCTAATGGTAAAGAGACAGCAGGACTATAGTTGCCAACTCTACTACTGAGGCAGGGTATGTTGCTGCTACAAATTGTTGTGGTCAGGTGTTATGGATTCATAATCAAATGCTTGATTTATTGATTCAACTTCATGAATAACCAAGGGATCTAATTGATAATGAAAGGGCACCATTTGTATTGTGTGAGAAAATCTAGGTGTTTCCACTCTAAAATCCAAGCAATAGAGATTAGGCACCCTTCATCAGAGGATGTTATGAGAAAGACAGGTTAATTCAATGTGGATCAAGGATCCACACAGACCAAATGTTGCAGATCTCTCACAAGGCTTTTGATCGTTTCGGAGGTTTTTAACTTTTTGATTGCTTAGATTTGAAATATGGAGAAATCAACAAGACTGGAATCTGATAAACTGGAAGTTACATAATTTTTGTGGAGTTCATGTGCTTTTAATGGAGACTGGTTTTGTAATTCACATGATGGTAGAAAATAAATATCCTCTGTCACAAGATACTCTTTCAAAAGCGTTGAGTAGAAGGCTAGAATTTGATCATCAAAGTGAAATGGGTTATGAGCTCATCATGTTTGTCAAATCACAAGTACAGTAGTAGAAGAGTGTTTGGAAGCATCCTCAACAAACTAGACTAGAAGATTTAATTCAGAAGAAACTTAAGATTTGAAGGTAAATCACAAGTTTAGGGGAGGATTGTTAGGAATAAATCTTCACAAGTTAGTACTTCTAGTTTAAGAACTTAATACTGCTCAAGATTATAACTAACAGTACTAACCAGTTAGTACAGAAGAAAAGTTAGTACTGCCAGTACTGAACTTAATACTGCTAGAAGACTTAGTATTGACGCATGAAGATTACAACTGCCAGAGGATCAAAGATGTGTGAAGTGATATGTATGGAATGATTTAATGTATATCTTATATATTTAGAAGATATGTTGATATCTCATAGAATTTTAGAAGATTTGTAGTTATCTTGTAAAGAACTCCTTGGTGTATAAAAGGAGATCCTAGGTTTTGGTTGTAAACACATCTCGATAGACACATTCATAGCTTCAAGGTTGTAAACCTTAGTACTAGACAGAGTACTCGTATTATTCATCATAATAATATTGAAGCTTTTTGGTTATATTCATTGTTCATTCTACTGCATCACAGTTTACTATTACATTCATATTCTTCTAAGTACTAAAGAGTAGATTCCGCATACTCTTAGTATCAACAAAGTTTCTAGCATAGTTGTCTTGAATCTATTTAATACAACTAACCCTTTAACAAGGTTTGCAAGATCTAGTTGGGATCAACATTCCTACTCCTGGGTTAGTTAATACTGTTAGGCTTAACTTAATGCTGCCAGTTCAAGTTAATGTTGTTGAGGGTGAGTTCATAAACACTTCGATTAAGGGTTTCAATCACTCATTCATTTGATTTTACACCTTGTTATCCTCTCTAATCATAAACCCTAACTCAATTTCATCTTTAATCATCAAAACCCATCACAATGTCGACCCTAAAGTTTGATGAAACTCACAATTTGGTTGCATTTTTGGAGAAACCCAAAGAAAGTAATGGGTTTGAGGAAATTATTGATTTTCTAAATGCAAGTTCTGTCCAATATGCGTTAACGGTCAATCTAACCATTTATACTACTTGTATTGAATAGTTCTAGACATCTGCTAAGGTCAAAACAGTTAATGAGGAACAACAGATACACGGCCTAGTAGACAAGAAGAAGGTAATCATCTCTGAGACAAGTATAAGGAGTGATTTACAGTTGGATGATGATGAAGGAACATATTGTCTACCCACTGCTACCATTTTTGCAGAATTGGAAAGAATAGGGTATGAAAATCTTACTCAAAAGCTTACATTCTATAAAGCTTATTTCTCACCCAATGGAAATTTCTCATCCATACCATATGGCAATGCCTTAGTGCTAAGACTACATCCTGGAATGAATTTAGTAGCACTATGACATCTGCTATCATATGTGTTGCCACAAACTAAAAATTCAACCTTTCCAAGTACATTTTTGACAATATGGTGAAGAACTTGGATGGTGGGGGTAAAATTTCTTATGTATCTAAGATTTGTGCAAGTCTTCCTAGACAAACAAGTAGAGGGAATGTCCAAGCACAAAGGGGTTTATGTTACACCTTCCCATACTAAGAAGGTATTTTCTAACATGAAGAGACCATGCAAGGGTTTTTTTAGAAGGGTTACACCACTATTCTCCACAATGATGGTTTAAGCTACAGAAGACATGGGTGCAGATTCAGCTACTCCTACTGATTCCCATTCCACACCCATTATCACTCAACCATCATCCTCAAAACCTCAAAAGAAAAAATCAAGAAGGAAACAAAGGAAGGACAATGCTCCTACAGAGCCTACTACTGAAGAGACTACTCCTAAGGAACATGTCTCTACCCCTTCCTATGATCCACCTCCAAGTGGTGAGGATAGAATGCAACTTGCTGAATTGATGAGTTTGTGTACCAACCTATAGGAGAAGATCCTTGATTTGGAGAAAGCCAAGACTGCTCAAGCAAAGAAGATTACTAGTTTAAAGAAGAGAGTCAAGCAGTAGGAAAGAGAAGGAAGTCAAGAATTTCAGGGCTAAGAAGGTTAAGAAAGGTTGGTTCCTCTAGCAGGGTAGAATCTTCTAATGATGCCAGTTTAGGTGCTCAGGAGGATGCATCCAAACAGGGGAAGAAAATTGAAGATCTTGATGCTGATGCAGAAGTGACTTTGGTGAATGAGACTCAAGAGATGAATGATGACAACCTGATGTTTGATACAGGTGTGTTGGAAGAGCAGGAAATTAAGTTTGAAAAGGTGGTTGAAGAGCCTGTAGTTAGTGTTGCTACAACTACAAAGTCAATTCCAGTTAGTACTGCTGAAGTAGTTACTACTGCCAGTGCCAGTATTGAAATTGAAAATTCCAGAGAATTGACTCTTGCTACAATTTTGACTTGAGATCCAAACTGCAAAACCATAGCTTGTTATAACTGTTGCTACAACAATTACATTTGTTAGACCAAGGGCTAAGGGAATTATATTTCATGATCAGGAAGAACAAGTACCTGCATCTACAAAAACATTTTCTTCTTCACAATCACAACTTCCACAAGTAAAAGACAAAGGCAAAGGAAAAATGGTGGAGCCTGAAGTACCTTTGAAGAAGAAAGATCAAGTTGCTCTTGATGAAGAAATGGCTAGAAATCTTGAAGCTCAGTTGCAAGCTGAACTTATTGAAGAAGAGAGGCTTGCAAGGCAAAAGGAAGAAGAAGCCAACATAGCTTTGATTGAATCATGGGATAAAACACAAGCTATGATGGAGGGCAGACTTAATTAGCTCAAAGGCTACAAGCAGAAGAACAGGGAAAATAACCCATTAGAAAGATCAAGATTGTTTGTAGAGCTTATGAACAAAAGAAAGAAACACTTTGTAAAGCTTAGAGATGAAGAGATAAGAAGAAAGCCACCTACCAAAGCTCAAAAGAGAAATCAAATGTCCACTTATTTGAAGAATATGGCTGGATACAAAAATAGTCAGTTGAAGAGAAAAAGCTTTGATGAAATCCAGAAGTTGTTTGATAAGGAAATGAAAAGAGTAAATACTTTTGTGGACATGAATTCAGAAGTAGTGAAAGGAAATGAGACAAGAACAGAGGAAAGCTCTAAAAGAGCAAGGGATGAACTTGAATCTGATATGTCAAAGAAGCAAAAGATAGATGAGCATGTAGAAGTTGAAAAAGATGATCAAGAGGAGGCAAAGATGAAAAGGAATATTGAGATTGTTAAAGATGACGAGGTAGCAATTGATGCTATACCTCTAGCTACTAAGCCTCCAGTGATTGTTGAATACCAGATTGATAAAGATGGAAGGATGGGATACTTTAAATTAATAAGGGCTGATAGAAGCTCAAAAAGGTATTCATCAATGATAAAGATGCTTCAGGGTATTGATAGAGAAGACTTGGAGACCCTCTGGAAGTTGGTTAAAGCTAAACATGAGAATACAAGGCTAGAGGACGACTATGAAAGAGTGTTATGTGGAGATTTGAATGTAATGCTTGAACCTGACATTAAAAGTGATGTATGGTTCTACAAGGGTACAAAGTGACTATTTGGAAGCTGTTTAATAACTGTGGAGTGCACTTTGTAAGGTTTAGAAATCTATATATCTTTATGTTGGTTGAGAAAAGATATCCCCTTACACCAATAACAATCTCAAACATGCTAAACAAGAAACTTCAAGTTGATCGTTGGAATGAGATGTGTTATCAACTACTCAAGCTCATGGCAAAGTAGGAAAAGGGTCAATGAAGTGTTTAAATGCATCCTCCTGGTGATGGTGAAGACTTTTAATGAAACTTGAAGATTCAGATGATGAACATCAAGTTTAGGGGAGGATTGTTAGGTTTAAAAGATTTCAAGATGATTCTTAGAGTTACTACTGCTCAGGTATATATTAGTGCTGACAAGCATAACTTAGTGTTGCTGGTAATATTAATGAAATTTATGCTAAGTAGTTAGTACTAGTAGTATAAAGTTACTACTACTAGTTACTACTGTTAGTATAATTAGTACTGTTAGTATAAAGTTACTACTGCTAGTAGAAGTTAAGATTGCTCAGAGATGAAGACTAAAAATATACTAGGTAGTTACTACTACTAGTACTAAAGTTAGTACTGCTAGTGTATGTTAGTACTGCTAGAGTAAACTTCTAAGTAGTTAATGCTGCTTATGCTCAGTTACAACTGCTGAGTGATTACTACTGTTTGAAGGAATATACTGACAGAGATGAGATCAAAGATTAATTAGAGAACAAGAATACTTACAAAGATAAGTATTAGTTATTTGTAAAGAAGATATGTATAACTTATTTTTTTAAGAGATTACGTTTGCTTATAGAAAAGATCTTAATAAGTTAGGAAAGTATTGTAAGCCTTGTAGGACTCCTTGGTGTATAAAAGGAGGTCCTAGGGCATAATGTTTGATGTACATCTTTGATATTTGTAGCTTCAAAGATTTGTATACCCTAACACTATTAAGAGTGTTCATTTTATATTGATTCTAAGAGTTTGGTAATCTGTCTTGTTATTGATTTTGTTATTGTCTTATTAGAATTCTTCTTAGTATCATTGACTAGATTACGCATAGTCTTTGATATTCATAATAAAAGTTTTTACCATAGTTGTCTTGAATTTATTCAATATAACTAAGCTTCTTACAAGCTAAAGCAAGATCTATTCAAGTGGTATCAACAGATTTTAAGTTCAGTTTATCAATTAAAAAGTCACTCTGTTCTTTAGTACAAACACGTGACTTTTTTATTAAATCAAACTGCTCTTTAAAAACATGTTTCACATGATTAATTTCTTTACAAAGATGCTCGTTTTTCGAAAGCAATTTTACCACACTATTTTCCAGTTCTACATTTTTGGTCTCAATTTCACAATAATCATAATTGACATTCTCTTCCTTGGTCTTTTCTTTCATTGATTTATAATTTCCTTTAACTTACAAATGGTAATGTCTTTTTCTTGTAGCTGAGCTTTCAAATCGTTATGTTCAAAAAATTCTAGAATTTCAAGAGCATTTTGATTATTACAAGATTCATCTTTTTGAAAAATTTATTGATTAAGTTGTATTGACAATTCAAGAGAAATACAATGTTTTTCAAGTTGTGAGTAACTTTTCAAAAGATCATTATGTGCTCTTTGTGATTTCAAAAGCTCAGCATCAAGATTGAAACACTTATCACAAGATTCATTTACCTTTCTTTCCATATTCACAGATTTAGAATTCATCATAGTTAAAAAAAATCTTGAGACATGATTTGTTGTAAGAGTCGATCATTTTCCATAAGTAATTCTTTCTTTGCAATTTCCAAACATTGTTTGTCAACTGAAGACTGTTGAACAACAGCGTTCATTTGGTCAAAAACTGTCTCTACTTCCATTATTTCATTTAGAAGATCTTTATCAAACACATTGAAGATGTCTTTTAAAGATTTTAGAAATGGAATAATTTCATTGTTAAAAACAGCTTTTGTATGTTCAAACCCCCATTCACCTTCTGTACGAGCATCAGGTGTAGTCCTTATCTTTACCACGTTGTCAAACCTAGCAAGGTGAAATTTAAGCTTCTTAAGGCTTTCATTCACCAAGCTTACCTTAGGAAGTTCCTTAGGAGCTTCTATTTTGACATGTGATGCATCAGAAGATTTACTGGTAGGATTGGACATACGCAACCAGAAATCTTGTTCAACCAACAATTCTTGTTGTGGAGTAAAACATTTCCCAAAATCATTAGATAGTCTATTTAATTTTTCATAATCAATAGGTTTATGAGACATGTTTTGTTTAATGGCCTCTGGATCCTTTTCTTTTTCAGACATTTTTGATCGCCTCTTTTCATCCAAAATCAATGTTTCCTCATCATCAATCACAGGCATAGCAACATGTTTAGCAGACATAACAATACCATCAAACAAGGTTGGTTTAATCTGCTGAGCTTTCTTGAGATAAAACGGATTTTAATAACCTAGAGCTTGTTTGTGTATTTTATCATAAAAATGCGAGGCTTTGTTAACATGTGCACTGTATGAGCAGATTGACCCACTTTGTAAATAATATTATCAAGTTCTTTTATCTTCTTTTCTAAATCAATTTTGTTTTCCATATATTTATCTTCCTTTTCTTTGGATTCACTTTTAAAAATAGTAAATGTTTGCAATAAACATTCTTTTTCTTGAATTTGTTTAGAAATATTTTGCTCAAGTGAGTCAACTTGTTCTTTTAGTGCAAGCTTCTCTTTGTGCATTTTTTCGTATTGTTGAGAATACAAGGTCACTTCCAATATAGTTAGTCGTAGCTCGTAGAGTAATTATATGTAATGTTAGTAAGCTAACCGGGCCAAAGTATCATGGAAAGCCCATGGTCGGCCTTAGTATGGAGTATATATACCCTCTCCAAAGATGGAGAGGGTGTTGGTTGGTTGGTTTATTTTTACACTTAATCTAATCTTTCTTTCTTTGTTATTTTCTCTCACTAGAACCATCCTTCCTTCTACTTTCTCTCTCTAGATTTCTATAATGTTCTTTGGTGTTAGAGATTACTAGTATTCTACAATTGGTATCAAGAGCCATGGAGTGATTTTACTTAGTTTTTGTGTTTGTTTTGTGTCATTTTATTTAACCGTACCTTTCTTCTTGTTTTTTTTGTTCGAAGCTTTTGTGTACACTAAAGGATCATTTACCTTTGTAAAACTGATCTAGTATCTTTAGCATATAGGTGTACAAGCTTTGCATCAAGAAAAACATCATTTTTGTTCAAATTTGTGTTCGAAAAGCTTTAGAAAGTACAAATCTTAATTTCAAAATTTTTGGCTTAAAACCCATAAAGTTTGCATTTTTAAGGTACCTATAGGCTTGGTAATACTAGTTGTACAAGAAATTTTGGGAAAAACGATCAAAAGTGTGTCTTTTTATGTTTTGGAAAATTTAAGTTTCGTGCAGTTGAAGGCGAATTAGCAACTTTCTTTGGAAGGCAAATTAGCAACTTTCTTTGGAAGGCGAATTAACAGTTTCCTTTGCAAGGTGAATTAGCAGTTTCCTATGGAAGGCTATTTAGTAGTTTCCTTTGGAAGGCGATTTAACAGTTCTTCAAGTGCAAGGCTATTTAAAAGTTCTTCAAGTGCAAGGAGATTTAACAGTTCATCAAGTGCAAGGTGGATTAACAGTTTCCAAGTACAAGGCGATTTAACAGTTCTCCAAGCAAAGCTGAATTAACAATATTTCTTTGCAAGTCGATTTAACAGATTTCCAAGTACAAGGCGATTTATCAAGTATCCCTTTACAAGGCGATTTAACAAAATCAAAAGGAAAATTTATTCACTTAAACTAAAATTCAAAACTCAAATTTGCTAAAAGTAAATTATACGGTTTATCTCTTTGATTTGTAAAATCCCGTGAAACATTCAATTGCCTTCCCGGTTTTATCAAGAGTTGTAAAATCCCGTGTAGTTTCAAGACTTACAACACTCAAAAGACAACTCACTAAAAACACAATTACTTTCAATCACCGTTCGATCCACAAGTAATCTTATAACATCAAATGAACATGGATTCAATGATTTCACTTTGACAAAAGAATACTTTTGCTGAGTACATGATACTCTCTGGTGCTGACAATCGTCCACCAATGTTGGACAAGGACCTGTATAATTCTTGGAAAAGTAGAATGGAATTATACATGCAAAACAGAGAGCACAGAAGAATGATACTTGAATCAGTTGAAAACGATCCACTCATTTAGCCTACTATTAAAGAGAATGAGGTGACCAGAACAAAGAAATATGTTGAATTATATGCTGCTGAGAAAATTCAAGCTGATTATGATATGAAGGCAACCAATATCATTCTTCAAGGTCTACCAGCTGATATCTATTCACTTGTTAATCATCACAGAGTTGCCAAGGATTTATGGGAGAGAGTTCAATTACTAATGCAGGGTACCTCTTTGACTAAGCAGGAAAGAGAGTGTAAACTATATGATGCATTTGATAAGTTTACTCACATCAAAGGGGAATCACTTCATAAATATTACTTGAGATTTACTCAGCTGATTAATGACATGAACATTTACAACATGAAAATGAAGCAGTTTCAAGTTAATACCAAGTTCTTAAACAGTCTTCCATCTTAATGGAGTAAGTTTATGACTGATGTCAAGATTGTAAAATATTTGCATACTACCAACTTTGATCAGCTTCATGCATATCTTGAACAACACGAACTCCATGCAAATGAAGTCTGTCTTCTGCGTGAACGCAATCAAGATCCACTTGCATTTGTTGCAAATCAGCAGATGACACCATCCCACTTCAACACTTAGCAGTCTTCATACAGCAATCCTCATATTCAATAACAATTTCCACCATCTCAATATGGATCAATTCATCCCACTCAATATTACTCATCTACTTATCCATCACAACCTCAATTCAATCATTCATCCGTTCCACCATCGTATCCATATCAGTCTTAATTGAATCATCAAACCTCATCTGTTCCATAAATTGCTTTTCAATCATCTCAAGTTTCTACATAACTAATGACTGAGTCACCTCTTATGGACTTAAGTTTTGATGTTCCTGTATTCTCTCCAGGAGATTATCTAATTGCTTGTCTCAACAAGGCAATGGCTTTTCAAACAGCTGTAGCTTCCTCAAGGTTACCCTCAACTAATAATCAACTTGAGAACTTTCTCTAATCCGAGAAAACAAGCCACTATTCAAGATGGCAACGTCATAGTGCAACAAGTTCAGGGGAGACAATGTCAAAGTTATTCTGGTACTGGTTATAAGAGTAATGTTACCAGTTCTTGGGGAAAAAATGCAAGTGGACAGGTAAGGGTTGTTAAATGCTACAACTGTCAAGGTGAAGGACATATGGCTAGGCAATGAACTCAGCCTAAACGACCAAGGAATGCAGCATGGTATAAGGATAAAGCAATGTTAGCTGAAGCTCAAGAAACTAGACAAATTTTAGATGAAGAGCAACTCATATTTCTTGCAGATCTAGGGATTCTAAATGGTCAAGCTGTTCAGTCAATCATTCCAAACAATGCTGTTTTTCAGACTGAGGATCTTGATACTTATGATTATGTCTGTGATGATATCTCGAATGAAAAAGCGGTTCTTATGTCTAATATTTCCGACTATGGTTCTGACGTTATCTCTGAGGTACCTCATTCTAAAACCTATCTTAATGATATGGAAAATCAAAGTGTGCATGCAATGCTGATTTTTTCAGATAATGAGATACATAGTGATAGCAATATCATTCCGTACTCTCAATATTTACAAGAAACACAACAAGAAAATGTTTAAGAACTAATTTGCAGGCAAAACAAGATTCAATGATCTTACTTGTGATTGAACAAATGTTGGAACAAATGATTAATCATGTAATATATATTGGGGGTAAGAAGGCCAATATGCATCAAAATAATGAAATCAGTACGCTAAGCATCGAGAGATATAAAGAACAAGTCAAAAACTTTTGAAAAAACGTCTTTCTTTAATATTGATTTAAGCAGTAGTGAAAAAATGCATTGGATTCTCAATATGCGATGATATGATTTAGAGAAGCTTGCACTAAAAAGAACAAGTTGATCACTTTGAGCAAAAATTCTTCTAAACAAATCAAAGAAAAGGAATGTTTATTGCAAACATTCACTGTTTTCAAAAATGAATACAAAGAAAAAGAAAATAAATATATGGAAAATGAAATAGATTTGGAAAAGAAGATAAAGGAACTTGATAATATTATTTTTAAAGTGGGTCAACCTGCTCAAACAGTGCACATGTTAACAAAGCCTCAAGTTTTTTATGATAATATACACAAACAAGCTCTAGGTTATCAAAATCCGTTTTATCTCAAGTAAGCTCAGCGGATTAAACCAATCTTGTATGATGGTACTGTTATGTCTGCTAAACATGTTGCTATGCCTGTGATTGATGATGAGGAAACATTGATTTTGGAAGAAGAGAGTCGATCAAAAAATGTTGGAAAGAAAGCGATCCAGAGGCCATTAAACAAAACATTTCTCATAAACCTATTGATTATGAAAAATTAAATAGACTATCTGATGATTTTGGGAAACGTTTTACTCCACAACAAGAATTGTCGTCTAAACAAGCTTTTTGGTTGCGTATATCCAATCCTACGAGTAAACCTTATGATGCATCACCTGTCAAAATAGAAGCTCCTAAGGAACTTCCTAAGGTAAGCTTGGTGAATGAAAGCCTTAAAAAGCTTAAATTTCACCTTGCCAGGTTTGACAACGTGGTAAAGATAAGGACTACACCTGATGCTCGTACAGAAGGTGAATGGGGGTTTGAACATACTAAAGTTGTTTTAACAATGAAATTATTCCATTTCTAAAATCTATAAAAGACATCTTCAATGTGTTTGATAAAGATCTTCTAAATGAAATAATAGAAGTACAGACAATATTTGACCAAATGGACGTTGCTGTTCAATAGCCTTCAGTTGACAAACAATGTTTAGAATTTTCTAAGAAAGAATTACTTTTGGAAAATGATCCACTCTTACAACAAATCATGTCTCAAGATGTTCTTTTAATTGTGATGAATTCTATGTCTTTGATTGGTGAATTTGTGAATATGGAAAGAAAGCGAAATGAATCTTGTGATAAGTGTTTCAATCTTGATGCTGAGCTTTTGAAATCATAAAATGCTCATAATGATCTTTTGAAAAGTTACTCACAACTTGAAAAACATTGTATTTCTCTTGAATTGTCAATACAACTTAATCAAGAAATTTTTCAAAAATATGAATCTTTTAATAATCAAAATGCTCTTGAAATTCCAGAATTTTTTAAACATAACGATCTGAAAGCTCAGCTACAAGAAAAAGACACTACCATTTGTAAGTTGAAGGAAATTATAAAATCAATGAGAGAAAATGTCACACCCCACCAAGGCGGAAACGCGAGGTGTAACATATTAATAAGCATCACATAAGATGATAGTCAAAACACCATACATGAGTTAAAATAAAAAAAAGTTATCCGAATTACAAGAATTCAGGTACAAGTTTAAAAGTACGAAGACAACATAGTAGTTTTTCTTCCAAACATGGATCACCCAAAAGACCATAACTTGGAAGAAAATAGACATCTTGAACAGGCTCAAATGCAACCACACTAAGTTTCCACTTTAGGAACGTCACCTAAAAAGCATGATAAAAACGGTTAACTATCAAAATAGTTGGTGAGTTCTCAAGACTGTGTACACCAAATATAGATTATAAAAGAGTAGACGTCCAATAATTGTTTGCCAACTCACTGGCAAGGTATCAAAAACAGTTGTCCAAACCAAAATCAATTTCCAAACAAGTTGATAGTCTAAAACAAATCAAGTTTTCAAAACAGTTCTTGTTACATAAAGTAACGTAATACAAATTCAATTCACCATATATATATGCTATAGTGTTTATGGGGCCAATTACTTAAAACGTATTCTAGCTCTAAGCGATACCAAACATACAATCAAGATCACGTTTGTTAGTCGTGGCACAACCACTTCTAGTACTATGGGACCCTTGTTTTACGGAGGTGCTGACGAGGGGCATATCTCCTAATAGCGCTATCTATATATTACTAACGTCCTCGTGCGCGAATGAGGGGATAATGTGTTAAAAGTTATTTTTTTTAGTGGGCTATGGGTTCCAAGCATACAACATCATTACATGTTCAAGTTCAAGTTCAACCACGTTTTCCAAAGTTTAATCAAGTTCAAATCATGGTTCATTACGTTTTGAAAACAAGTTCAATGTTCAAAATGGTGCGCAAAGAAGATCAATTACTTCAAATGTAATGTGTCATAAAAACAACAGAACGGGCGTATCCATGTTTCCACCCCAAAAACATCAATAAAACTTGTATGAAAAAGAGGATGTGAGAAATCACCTTAGAAGTTGTGAATGGATTAGATATGGAACGTTCTCAACAAACCACACTAGTGGCAACCCAAACGATATGAACCTTTTTATTCGTATCCTAAGGCATGTAAATATACCTAATTAGATCCTATACGATTGCTGCAGAAAATATTTTTTTGCATGTTGTTAATGTCCTTGTAGTCACATTTGTTTCACCAAATCACTTTTTGTATTCATCATATGCTCACAATTACAAACTATTTTGAACCATAGCTTTTGTTAGTCCAGACTTTCTCAGGCTCAAAATTCCATGTTGATTTTAGGTGTTGTCATGAATTTTCCCAGAAAATTATAAGGACCTTATACTCGACCATCTATACCCGACTCCCAAAAGACGGCCAAGATATGACATACAAAAGTCATTTTAATGATCAGAGGGTCTAAGTCAAGGTTATATGAGTTGGGCAGTATGGGAGATTCTAAAAACCATGCAAGTGTCTCGTAGAGTTCATCGTCGTATTATGATTTATGATGTCAAATAGTACACGGATTGAATAGAGAGGTTTTTTTGGGGCTAGCAGTTTTGACACTTGTACACCGTTTTTGCAACTTTGACTAACCATATACCGACCTCATATTTTTAAAAGGCGATATTTATAGAAATAGATTAAAAGCACTGAATCTAGGCGTCTCTCTTGAATCATGTCAAAATGTTTATTTATCATTACCTTATGCTCAAATCAATGTGACCCAAAAATAAAATAGGGGTTGTTTGAAAAATAGCTTTGACTTAATCAAGTCAAACCAATAACCCGACATGCAAAAATGACCCAATCAACTTCTACAATCATATTATACAAGTTTTAACATTAATATCATCTACAAATCTCAGTGGGTTCATGGATCAAAAGGGCTCTTTTACACAAAACATACAAGATATGCCATAACTTTTGAAAATCAAGACTTTTTGTCACTTGTCTTACATGGATCTTGTAGCAAAAATAAAAAGCACCATCCAACGCTTTTTTTGTACATCAATAACACTCATTTGAGAGTGTTCTATCAAGAAAATAATTACCCATAAACATTTTTACAAAAGTATGCATAAATACGTAAGAAAAGTCAAGAAAACCTCATTTTTTAAGAGTTTTGGTACAAGAGACATACTAATCATCTTGTACCATAATTTTTACCTTTGATCTTGTTCCCAAAAATTAAAAGTGATGGTGTTTTGATGATGGTTAGGTGGCGACAGCAGTAAGAAGAACAAGGAGGATAGTATTTTCTTTGTTTTTGCTAGATCTAGAAATGGGAAAATGGTTTTAAACTTATATAGGGACAATAGGTTGGTGGTATTGAATTGCATGAAATGTCATTGGTTGAAGGGGGTGGTGTTGGCCAGTTTTGGGTTGGTATGGGGGAGGGTTTTTATGTTTTTTTTATTTATTTGATAGTGTAAGTATTATTTAAAAGGTGTAAGTTAATTTGTATAATTTGGGTACTATCGGTAAATACGTAAAACGTCATGAAAACGTAAAATTTAAGATAGATTATGATTTAGTTAAATTATGTTTTCCCATATGTTATGACATTGTTATAATATTATTTGAGCATATCGTTGGTCGTTAGGACCGTTAACTAGGATCGTTAGGTCAAAGGTGCGTTCGTATAACTAGGGTTCCTAGAAAAATAAGCGTTAAACGCTAAAAATAGTATGACCACATAAAAGTGACTCCCTAAATAGTTAGAAGAGTCAATTATCATATGATTGCTTTCGGTTACTGACCTCAAAAATTGACGGATGTCACAGTTTTCCCTCGTTAAAAGGAACAGCGTCCCGAAGTTTCATTTGTCCGTCCTAAGGTTTAGCGCTCGCAAATAGTTGTGGATACTTGCGCTTCATCTCGTCTTCTCTTTCCCATGTAAATTTTGGTCCTCGTCGGGAGTTCCAACAAACTTTTACAATGGGATTCCAACTTCGTTTAAGCTTCTTGACCTCACGGTCCATAATTTCAATAGGTTCCTCAACGAAACGTAATTTGTCGTTGATCCTGATTTCTTCTAGCGGTACGTGCAAGTTTACATCGGCTAGGCATTTCTTCAAGTTCGACACGTGGAACATGTCATGAATGCCTACAAGTTCTTGCGGTAGACGCAAACGATAAGCAACAGGACCAACTCGTTCGACCACCTCGAACGTCTTACATATCTCGGTGAAAGCTTGCCTCTCTTAACAAAACGTACTATGTCTTTCCAAGGTGACACTTTAAGTAGTACTTTATCACCGACACTAAACTCTAACGGCTTTCATCGGTGGTCTGCATAGCTCTTTTGGCGATCTCGTATAGTCTTTAATCGTTCCTTGATTTGAACAATCTTGTCGGTGGTCTCTTTGACAATTTCTGGTCTAATTAACTGACTTTCTCCTACTTCTGCCCAAGCTATGGGCGTTTGACATTTCCTTCCATACAAAGCTTTAAACGGAGCACATTTCACGCTCGTGTGGTAACTGTTGTTGTACGAGAATTCTACTAATGGTAGATGAGTATCCCAGTTACCATCAAAATCAATTGCGCAAGCTCTAAGCATATCTTCTAACGTTTAAATGGTACGCTCACTTTGGCCATCGGTTTTAGGATGGTAAGCTGTACTTAAATCCAGTCGCGTTCCTAATACTTTCTGTAGCGATTGCCATAATCGTGATGTGAAATGACTATCACGATCAGATATAATTAACACAGGCACGTCGTGCCTTGCTACTATCTCGTTGACGTACAGTCTTGCCAACTTTTTGGTCTTAAAATCTTTGCGGACAGCTAGGAAATACGCAGATTTGGTCAGTCGATCGACTATGACCCAAATCGCGTCATGTCCGCTACGGGTTCTTGGTAATTTCACTATGAAGTCCATAGTGATATTCTCCCATTTCCACTCAAGAATCTCTGGCTGTTGGACCAATCCTGAGGGTTTCTAGTGTTCTGCTTTGACTTTAGAGCAAGTCAAGCACTTACTTACATACATAGCGATATCTTTCTTCATTTTGGGCCACCAATACAAGTCTTATAGATCATAGTACATCTTGTCTGCTCTAAGATGCACATAATACTATGAAGTATGGGCTTCTTTCATTATCAATGTTCTCAAATTTCCATTAACTAGCACCCAAATCCTTTCGGTAACATACAATCCACCATCTTCTTTTCTCTCGAACTATTTGTCCAATCCTTTCAGCATTTCTGCTAGAGTGTTAGCGCCCTTGGAAGCTTTGCTCTGAGCTTCCAGTATCCTAGCCTTAAGGCTAGAGTGAATCATCATGCTCATTTCTCGAGCTCGTCTCGGTTTCATTCGCTCCTTCCTACTCAATGCATCAGCTACTACGTTTGCTTTACCTGGATGGTAGCGAATCTCACAGTCATAATCGCTGAAAAGTTCTATCCATCGCCTTTGACACATATTAAACTCTTTTTGATCGAATATGTGTTGAAGGGTTTTATGATCAGTGTAGATAACACTCTTTGTTCTGTACAAGTAGTGTCTCCACATTTTGAGAGCAAATACCACTGCACCTAACTCCAAATCATGAGTGGTGTAGTTCTTCTCATGGATTTTGAGTTGTTTGGATGCGTATGCAATCACTTTATTTCTCTGCATCAAAACGCAACCAAAACCTTGGTTTGATGCGTCACAGTAAACTACAAAATCATCTGCGCCTTCAGGAAGTGCCAGAATCGAGGCATCACACAACATGTCCTTTAATGTCTAAAAGGCGATCTCCTACTCATCGCCCCACTCAAACTTCTAGTTTTTTTGAGTCAACAGGGTGAGAGGTTTTGCAATCTTAGAGAAATTTGCGATAAACCGCTTGTAATATCCCGCCAATCCTAAGAATGAACGGATCTCGGTTGGGGTCTTTGGGGGTTTCCAATTTTTCACTGCTTCAATTTTGCTGGGATCCACATGTATACCTTCATTGTTCACTACATGACCGAGGAAATGAACCTCTTGTAACCAGAATTCACACTTCGAAAATTTCCTGAACAATTTCTCCTTTTCAAGCAACTCCGATATCAATTTTAGGTGAACTTCATGCTCCTCTTTAGACTTTGAATAAATCAGGATGTCGTCAATAAAGACAATGACAAACTTGTCAAGATAAGGCTTACATACACGGTTCATAAGGTCCATGAATACCGCGGGAGCATTAATCAAACCAAAGGGCATGATTGTGAACTAAAAATGTCAGTACCTCGTCCTGAATGCGGTTTTGGGAATATCTTCTTCGCGTACTCTTAACTGATGATAGCCAGATCAATGATCTATTTTTGAAAATACCAGGCCCCTTGTAGTTGATCGAACAGGTCATCAATAATAGGAAGAGGGTAGCGATTCTTGATCGTTAGCTTGTTCAGCTCTTGATATTCTATACACATACAGAACGAACCATCCTTCTTCTTAACAAACAAGACTGGGGCTCCCCAAGGTGAAGAGCTAGGTCGTATGAAACCTTTTTCTTGCAGTTCTTTAAGTTGGTTTGATAGTTCTTGCATTTCTGTAGGTGCCAAACGATAAGGTGATTTTGCAACAGGCACAACTCCAGGAATGAGATCTATACAGAACTCCATGTCACGAGATGGGGGTAAACCTAATAAATCTTCCAGAAACACCAGGGAACTCACGTACAACAAGGATGTCTTCGAGTTTCAGCTCATTTACTTTCATGGTCTTTAGCTGTTTCAGGTTTCCTTTAGGACGTTCTCCATGAACTTCTAAAATATCCCCGTTAAATAACGGAATTTGAACAATTTTCTCATAGCAAATTATCTTAGCTCTCAGCTTTGACAACCAATCCATTCCTACGACCAGGTCAAAACTACCATATCCAAAGGGAATCAAATCGATGATAAATGTATTACCTTCTAGCTCAAGTCTACAACCTCGAATAATCTTATTTGTTTCTACTATAACGCCGCTAGCTATTTCAATCTCATAACCGGGGCTTATGACACTAGGTTTCATGTTAATCAATGGCAAGAATTTGGTAGATATAAAGCTATAATCAACACCAGAATCAAACAAAACTGTAGCAAAATGATCGTTTAGAGAGAATGTACCCGTCATGACGTTCGGGTCTTGTGGGGCTTCAGCGACACCTAAGCCAAAAGCTCTACCCTGTGCTCGATTCCTATTGTTCCCCTGGTTGGTATTTCCTTCAATTGCTAGCACCAAGTTTGGGCGATTTCCTCCCGAGGTAGTGGCTCGATTTATCCTTGGGCAGTTCCTCCTAAAGTGGTTAGGATCTCCATACTCAAAACAAGTTCGCCTTGGTCTTTCATTAGCAGCTCTACCCGTGCAGTATCGGGTAAAGTGACCCACTTGGTTACATCAACGACACCCAGGGCAGTTACCAGAATGATGGAAGTTGCATTTTGCACACTCCGGAATAGTTAGAGCAAAGTCCCCTCCAGTTCTTTGTCTCTTATTCCTATCATCCCTTCCTCGGTTCTTATTCTGGTCATTCGACCTCCTTTTGTTTCTAGCATTTTCCTTCTTCTTGAAAAGTCCATCCTTGATACCATCGGTGGTCAAACGGTTGGCCATACTCACAGCACGCTGGATTGTAGCAGGTTCAGATCCAGTGACATGTGGCTTGATTTCAGGAGCTAAACCCCAAATGTAGCGGTTGACATGTTGGCTCTCAGGGGTAACCATGTGTGGCACCAACCTTGCCAGCTCGTGAAATCTAGCTATATACCCATCAATGTCTGACCCAACCATCTTGTGGTTCCAAAATTTTGATTCCAACTTCTGAATTTCATCATCAAGACAATATTCTTTCATCAACAACTTTTTAAAATCTTCCCAAGATTGGGCTATAGCAGCGGCCCATCCTCGGGTTTAAACAAGGGTGTTCCACCAAGTTAAGACTAAGACTAAGTGCTTTCAAACTAGGTTAAGACTAAGGTTGGGCTATAGCAGCGGCCCATCCTCGGCCTTGCAGCATACTAGCAGCGAATTCAACTTGGCTTTCTGCGGGGCACTTAGTGATATGAAGTATAGACTAAGTGCTTT
>BQNB010117290.1:0-18945 GCA_026074375.1 Tanacetum coccineum
CTGAGCGTCTTCGGGTGGTCCTGAAACCAGGACTACAAGGCGGAGTTTGAGAATGAGAATATTGGACCTGACCATGATAAGGAAAGACAAGCAATCATAAAGGGAATATCATGGGCCTTATTTATGAGTCAAATGGTGATGTTGAAGGGATTCGTGCAGGATCACTCAAAATAAATCAATATGACAGAAATAACACCATATTCATAATAAATGCGCGTCTCTTTCGTTAAAGCAATGGTACTTCTCAGAACTGATTACTTGCTGCAGAGATGGCTTTCAGTTAGTTTATTCGCTTTATCTGTTATTAGTTTCTTTTTTGTTTTTGTTATTAGTTGTCATACAGGCTATTCATGTCAGCTTTGCTGATATTTCATTTAGATGATATGTGTCTTTTTCCTTTCATGTCCATTTTGAAGCGAGTAATGGTCAATGGAAAGCTTATCATTGATAATAAGTCTAATTGTATTGATTAAACATATTTTCATTAACTTAAAGCATAGATAGGTCATCTTGCATGTCTTATGAGCTCATAATCTAAACAAAGAGACTGGAACTAATCTTTCACTTTTGGTGTAATCTTAATTTTATAGGAAAAACATGCTTTCATTCTAGGTACTACGTTTCATATGTATGTCCATTCGCATACACATCAGGCCATAAAAGAACATAAAAGAACATACTTTCTGCTATAAATGAAAGTTTAAATGTTTCTTAGCTTGATTGAATAACCTGTTAAAATTTTCAACAAAAATTAATTATTAATATTTGTTTATTTACAGGTTCTCTGTTTTTAGCATGATGAATAAGGTGTGTAGATTGCATGAATCTTTTTAAGTTTGTATATCCTTTGGAATTCTAAATATTTTCTGATCAATGTTTGAAAGGTGTGTAGATTGCAGGTTCTGTGATCAATGTTTATTTTTATGTGTCACACCTATGGGTAAAACATCTTCTAAGGTAAACAAATTTTCAACTTTAAGTTCCAGTAATGATCACTTTACCAACTCGCTATTGTTATCTCTGTAACAGGACATGGTTTCTCAGGCCAATACTAGACCTTCAGAACTTGAAAGACAAGAATATTGAATATAAGTCAGTAAATCCTAATATGGAATCATGTAATTCTCTACGCTTTTAATTGTTAGTGTAGACATAAATTTACCTAAATAATTTTTTTTCAGTTATTGTTTGAATTTTCTGGATGACTGTCGTCCATGTTTATATATTGGGAAGAAAATTGACGAACATTGCACTATTATAATTTACAATCCTGCACCAACCCTATGTCTTAATTTTTTTTCACTTGCAGCCGCACACAAGTTAATGTTTCTTAAAAACTTTTGTACAAGAATTCGTTCCACATCCACCACCAATCAGGTATGTGAACATTATTTAAGATAGATTTTATCATCAAGTAAAGGTTCATGGAATTGATTGAATATGTAATGTGTGAAAATTTACTCGTGGGATTGCTTTAGGTTCACTTGGTCACTTAAGAGATGACCAAAAAGTTACATGAGCATAAGTTCTAGAGCTGTATAAATTCACAATGCTTTTAAATATATTGTATCTCACTGTGAAGTCTAAATGGTCTGTCAGTCCAGTCACTTGTGTCGTTAAGAATAATTGTAAAGCAAACTGCAAAAAGTTTAATTCTGAAATTCTATGGCAGTCGTGGATTTTGGAAATGACATATACCGGGATGCAGTCTTTGGCTTGGAATCATGAGGCTTGGAATCATGAGTTACCGACAAGGAGAAATATATAATTTATATATCAAGATAATTTTCAAAAATATACACCATAATTATATGCTAAGTTTTTCTTTTATTTACATACTACCATAATAATATAGATAATGACTACCGTATGTTCATATCACTTAATGTGAGTATTTGTATCGCCATTTAGACTACAACAACTCTATTCGACCTTCGTTTTGTATGCTGTTAATATTCTCTTTGATTCCATGTGTTTCTTAACTTTTGACCACCACTTCCCATGCTATGTTGACCTGCACTTTGTATCGGTGAACTTTTTGTGAGGGAAGTTCGTTTTTGATGCTTAGTCCAATACCCACACAAACTTATCATAGATGAAGTTATAGGCTAAAACCGTTGTCATTGCCTTTCACAAACCTCTTTAGCATTCGCACAAACAGGCATAAGGAGCCTCTTAAAACAATTGGGCTCTTACTTCTCTCTTTTTCTTTATTCCTTCTCTACTTTTCTTCTTTACACCCTTCCTCCTCAAACTTATCTTCAACTACCCAACTATGTCCCAGCTCCTCTATACATAAAGTAAGTTCTCTTATTTGTAATGAATTTTAGAGTTGCTGTAAAAAATGCAATTAAAGCAGGTAATAATAATTACCGCTTATGTGTAGTATCTTTGTGTAGATTTGATGAGTGGGTAAGGAAACACCAACACTAAAACATACGCTGAAATGAACAAAAGTAAATGGCAGCAGAATATAGTGTCATACTTGTGCTCATTTTATGAATGGCAGAAAGATAACATACAAGTAGTGACCAAAATGCTTATGTGATTGTAGGAAGCAACTAGAAGTTCTCTTGCTCAAAAGGTATCCAAAGATTTGTATGTGCCTCAGGTGAGAATTTTTTGTTATGTATCTAGAACTACTTGATACATTGTAGTAGCTATTATCATACATGTTTTCAGCTGTTTTCTACGTTACTATTCTTATATTTATGGTTTTCCCTTTTGACATGTCTTTGTTCATTTTACCTCGGGAAAAATCAACATTTTCTAGCCAACCACAAATAACCAAAATTTTTTTGGCAGAGAACCGTCTACATCGTTATCTTTTTTATAGCCGTGATGTTCTATTGCAACTGTTGGAAAAGAAGAACCATTGAGGGTTGGTACTCGAGATTCTTTTGACTATGATGCAAGGGGTTCCACCTATAGTGCTGATAACAGGGAAGCCCGTGACAAGGAAGATTAGGAGGATCCTATATGAACACACGTTGAATGGGCATCATTTTCGTTGTTTCTCTAATAGCCTTTTGGTTTAGTATCTATTACCTTCTGTTTGTCTAATAGTCTTTTTGTTCAGTATCATACCGCTATTCATAGATATTTGTTGCTGCAAGCTTGTTAAGTTATATAAATCAGAAGCACTTTATATCAGAAAAGTTTACACATGCAAAGCAATTGAGTATTGTAATGTAAACTATAATGACATGATTTTACCCCCCTTTAAACATAATTTAAGACCATCAATCCCATTTCGTAAAACGTCTCTCCGTTTCTTACTTTTTCCTTTTTGCAATCACTTTATCTTTTAAGTTTTTACTAATCAAAATTTCTCTTTTAAGCATTTGATGATTACGACTCATTAACCTATCATTGTTTATTTTTTTTTTGTTTACCTGAAGTCTTTTTAATACAATTGTCAAAATATTTGGAGCCTCCTGTATAGCAAATTGTTTTTGTGCTCGAACATTGTTTGAGGTTGTTATGTATATATTTTTGACAAAGAATTGTTCAACTTTATGTACCAAAAAAGATGCAAAATTTTAAATGGATTTAGGTTGTCAATATGAAGACATCAGTCTGAGTTTGGACTGTTTCTATCTCAAATGCATACTTGACGAATTAAAGATTGTTGGTTACAAGTTGTTTTTGGTTTGGTTAGTCTATAGTTTTTATTAGAAAAAGAAATGATAGATAGCTATATCTCCAAACTTCTTCTCGAGATGTCTTATTATATAATTCGCCTAGCGCTAAAAATTGAGAAATTTAGAACGGCCCTGGGAAAACCATGACTCGTGCGGTGGCCTTTAGTATGCAAGAGACCCTGACTTCACTGCTTGACCTTAGACTAACGACTGACCTAGGGTCCCCACAGTGCAATTTTTTTTACGAATATGTCTATTTTTAAGCACGTTGAACTTTACCTATAAAAAGATTTTATGCCTTCAACCTTTAATACTTACTCCTTCTGGCTAAAATTATGGTCTCTTTTTTTAATTTCTGACATAATCACAGTTTTACTCTACGTAGCACACCTTTAATATGAAATACTTTCTTAGATCATAAATTTTAATTAACTTTTAATGTTTATTAAAGGCATGCATGATATGGTTAAAATAGTGATAGAAAAGGTGCGTTATGATGGTTATATTGTGTTTCAAATTTTTTCCATTTGTGGTAATATGGACTCGTGATTTGTTTACACTATTAACTCTATGATTTACATTGCTTTACTTATTAAAACCTATGAATTCACTCAACATTATTGTTGACGTTTTTCGCATGTTATCTCAGGTCTTTCAGGTATATTGCTCGGAGGGAAGCCGCACGGATATGTACTTAGAGACTACATTTTTATACATTCAAAAAACTTAAACTTTTGAAACTAGCAATAAAGAGTGGCGACGAAGCAAATTCTGGCAATGGCATCGGTGAATTTTGACGGCAACAACGGCTCCAGCAAACCTTATAAATGATTTATCAAAAAAATTATACAAGCTCAAGATTTGTATCAATAATGTATGGATCTAGAAAAATAATACATGAAATCTTGAAATATGTAAATCAAAATATATGGATCTAACAAAATACAAATGGATCTATAAAAGAGAACATATGGGGTCTAAGCAAAACAAATATATGTATTTGTAAAAAAAACGTATCGATCTGTGATGCATAGGTTTCGGTGGTGGTGGTATCATTTGACGGGTTTTCCCGCAGTGGTGTGTCTCGGTGGTGGTGGTGGTGGTGGTGGTAAGGGTTTCTGGCAATGGTGACGGTTTGGTGGTGGTGGATGTTTGTGATTTATAAATTTTTGTGGTTGTGAGGATGATGAAATGAGGATGAATGGGTGTTTTTATTAAAGTGGGTTTGGAGTGTGTGTTTTTTGTCGGGTGAGAGAAATGAGATGATAATGAATGGGTGAGTGTGTAGTTGTATGTTATACTCAAGGTCAACCAACTCAAATAGCCGGTACTTTTTTTAGGGTTGTATGTTGGTTGGGTGTGTGTAAATTTTGGTATGGAGTTTGGTTAGAATGTCTGAATCTTAAATATAGGATGGGTATATATTGGTGCTTTATAAGGGAGTATATATATATATATATGGACTTTATTTTCAGCACCATTTTAAGTGCGAGAACTTCTTTTAAAATAAAAAAAAATACATGCACGCCGTCAATAATCGTAAGAATCCACCCATGTTCTTCTGTATCATCATGAACTCTTCCTTTTCTTTCACAAAAACCTTATACTCGGTCGCAATACTGCCATTTCGCGCCTTATAAGAACATACATGCACACCTTCAAAGAAAATTTTTGTATTTCCAATTTCTCATCAAATTCTTTAGAACAAATATGTTTTTTTAAAACATATTTGTTCTTTTTAGAACATATGTGAGAAATACAATTATTGAAGGCGTGCATGTATGTTTTTTAAAGTTCTCGCAGTTCTCGCACTATATATATATATATATATATATATATATATATATATATATATATATATATATATAGAGAGAGAGAGAGAGAGAGAGAGAATTATGATCAAATGAGAAGTATTCTTAAAATAAGAAGGATAAGAAGTAACGATAACCGCATATCCGATATGCACCGACCTATAATCTTAGATGCATTATAACGCATCATAATGTGTTTCTAGCTTTCAATCAGATGCATATACGTATATTAGATACATTTCATGATTTCTCTTTTATTTTGTTCCTCTACATGTGCTGAAATCTTAGAAATCAATTTGCACCCTTTACAAATCAAATTAACTTTCGAAACTCAAAGGCGTGCATCTAAATGAATTGAAATGTATCTAACGCAATTCATTGCATATCAAATGTGTGGTTATATATATTGAAAAGAAAAACAATAATAAGAGAACATTATAAGGTACAAATTTACGATATTTATAGGATAAACTCCAAAACTTGACAGGCACCATCATAATTTTTGATGCATTATGCATAAATGCAATTAGACAGGTGATGTAATATTAATTTGTTATGAGCCTGTATTAAAAATGCACATGTGATGTTTCAACTACCCAGCAGGCTAGCACCTAACAAATACATTACTAGAATAGAATAAATGATTACTACAATTTACACCAACCTAACATACCTCCAGTAAGACATTCTCTCATCGATCCAGTCGCAAGATGAGTTGTGTTGTGGTCGGTGTGGAAACGGCCCACGAGCAAAGCCATCAGCATACATACGTGGGTCACATCCACGAGGGTGATGATTATAAAACCACATGCGTCTGTTTTCCATCCATTTGTGGTTTCCCTCATCTAGTTTAAGTGTATATCGTTGTATTGCAGGTGTACTAATCCTGTCATGATAATGACGTCTGTCACAATTCCCGTTATAAGCCTCCCTATAATAACCACGCTCGTCATGATAGTCGTTCTCTCTTTCATACCCATGAAAGTCGACACCATCGTTTGGTCTTATGCTTTTGTTATATGGCTGCTCGTCGGTTGCACTTACGTATAGATCCCTTGTAGCAATGTTGTTTTGTGAATTAGATTTATCACATCGAGTACTTTCTTTCTGACTTCTGATCAGACAGGTTGCAGCTGCTTTTCTTGTGGTTTGACTAACATTCTTTTCAGCATTTAAGTCGCAGTTGTTCACTTGCAAATTAAAGGGATGAACAGATTTACCAAGGATTTTCGGTTTTTGTATTTTAGAAATATGGGCCTTCTTCTGAGCAATTGCAATGGCCTTGCTTCTCCTCCTGCGCTTGCGACTATTTCGGTTTTTCCCTTTTTTGGTAGTTTGACCAGTGTGCTTTTCACCATTTGACTTGCAATTTTCCACTGGCGAATCAAAAAGATAAACGTGACTATCAATGACTGGCATTTCTTTTGAAACCCGGGTTTTTATCTCTTCGATCGTTTGACTAGTGGTGTCCTTTTGACTGACGCTCTCTCGGTTTTCCATTGGCAAATGAAAGGCCAAAACGGTTTTCCACTTGCTACTCTCCTGGTTTTCCAATTCTGTCTTTCGACTAGTGTCCTTTTCACCAACAAACTCATGGTTTTCACCAACAAGGCCTTGATGCTGAGCAACATCAATGTTCTTGCTACTCTTACAATTTATAACTTTTTCTGTTGTTTGAATGGTGTCCTTTTTGCTAAGGATCTCATGGTATTGCACAGGAAAATCAAAGGCCTCGACATGTTCATCAGAGAGTATCGGTCCTTGTACCGAGGAAATATGGTCATGCTGCTGAGCAATAGCAATGTGTTTGCTACTCTTCCTGTTTTCAGCTCTTTTTGTGGTTTGACTAGTAACCTTTTTATTAACAATCTCAGGGTTTTCCACTGGCAAATCAAATGCCTCAACATTTTCAAAGAGTAGCGGTTCTTGTGCTTTAGAAATATGGCCATGCTGCTGAGCAACAACGGTGTTGCTGTTCTTCCATTTTTCCATTACGGTAATGTTGTGTCGCACTGGAACAAAAAATTTTAAATGCTTCTCATAGGCGTCGGTTAATCTTTGTTTCTTTATTGGTCCTGGCCCGCATAATGTAATGAATCTCTTTCTGGAATAATCTACTGGTCTACAAGATGGAGACGTCATTTCAACTCTTATTTCATTAGATGTATAATCTAAAAACGATACTTCCTCATTAACAGATACTTTCTTCTTAGCATGGCCAATCTCTGGAAATTTTATATTTCTGACCGGAGTTTTTAGTTCAAGTGCTATCTCATGTTTTCTAAAAAGCAAAACAAAATTCAGTTAGGAAAACTGCATATTAATAAATATGGCATGATCAAGGTATATATGATCTCATTTTACTTACAAGCAAAATATCAATGCACGTGATTTGGGCAAAAGGTTATTCCACGCTCTAGCTACAATGAATTCATCATCATCTTCATCATCATCTTCTTTAGCAAACACAATGGTTCTGCAAAAGACCAAAAATCAGATTTGACAGGAACAAGGTATATTTTCTAGAGACAAATTGTCATTGTGATTGCCATCCCTTTTGATCCCTCGTCCGTTACCCTCAAGTCACTTATATTCTAAAGTAAATTGCTTACTAAAGGGACCAAAAGCAAAACTAAGACCAATATACCATTTATACTAAAGTAGTATTGATGAGGGGATTATTTCTGTTATTTTTCCCCTAACCGCATGACAATTTACGTATTGTGCTTTAATAAAAATGAGCAACTACCTTGGCAAGCATTTCCTGTGGTATGACTTTGGACATCGTCTGCAAATAGCAAATTGTAAACCCTTCACCTTCTCGTTTTCTTCCTGTTTACATTTATGGCATTTGTGAACAGGGCATATGAATGACTCACCATCAGCAATTTTTTCTTCAAGAAGTTGTGTCCTGGTGTCACTTTCATCCTGAATTAACTTGGCAACACATTTTGGGTGGTAGAAATGGCCACAAGTTTCAGAACTACAGCAAAAAACCTACCAAATAATATTTATTAAATATGAAAATCCTTTCTAAAGCTAACTGAATAACAGTAGGAAGAAGGAGCAGAGCAAAATACTAGATTAAAGACGTACCTCTGCACCAGAAGATTTATTGGAAGACCCTAATTCCCCGCAAGCGAAGCACTGGTGTACTTCATGGGTACAATTCAAGCAAAAGAACGGCTCAGATCCCTGCAAAAGTAATACGCGTTTAAGAACAATGTGTTAAAACAATAAAAACCTTGTATGAATAAATTGAAAAAACTAAATGCAAACAGATCAAGATCAATGAAACCATCTAAAAATATTAATGGGATTTACCTTTACTTTTTCAGAAGGTAAACCTAGTGATATGCATTTGGATTTTGCTGATTCTGCAGATTCCACGGTTGCATGAAATGCCCTAAAACACTTCCCGTCACAACTGCAATTCATAATAAGTATATTATTAATTACTAAGAAAATAAAAAAATGAGACGCGATTTCAAAAATACATAGCATATATTAATGAGATATATTTTTACTTGGTAAGAAAACCGCCATCATCACAAATTGCACAAACAGTATCACACATGTCATCTTCATCCTTAGACTTAGACTCGTTGTCTATTGCTTCTTTGGTGGTGAGATCATTAGTGTAATTTTTATCTTTCACATCATCCACTATAAAACTCGACTTGAATATAGTTTCATCGTTCTGTTACATCAATAATTTTCACAATGTCAATAGAAGGTTTTATTAAAGTAGGAAAGACGGGAAAGTAAGCAAGTCTAGAAGTCAAATCATACCTGATCAAAGGCTTTTTTCTTTCTCCGTTTTCCCTCCAAGAATGAAGCCAAGAACTGTTATTTAAAAAAGTACCGAAAAACGTAAGAAAAAAAACTTGTAATCAATTTTGATTATGATAACATTTATAAACACGTTCCTCAATGAAAAAACAGACCTTTGATTTTTGTAATGTTTCATCCCTTTTTACAGCTTCTCCAATGAAGTAGAGATGGTGTATCAGATCATCCTCTGAAGGCCTGACGTCATACAAACTACAATAATGAAAAAAAGTTACTATCATGAGAAACACATACAATTCTATACTACAACAACAACAACAACGATACCCAATCCGGCCAGGCAAGGTATGAGAGAGGTGAAATGTAGACAGATCATGCCCCTACCCTTGAAAAACCCTCGGGTAGGGAGTCCGCTTCCGGGTAGACCTCCGACTAAGAAAAAGAAACGAGGGAGCGAAAGAGCGACAAAAAATACAAATCTATACTAAAAAAGAGAAAACACATTTGCTTAAAAGTCAAAAACTTAAAAATTAAGTAATGTTATTAGACTAAAATACCCTTATACTTATACTACACATAAAAAGAAAACACATTTTATGGGTTACGACACGCCAACTTAGATATGATATTAAATTAGTATTAAAAAGTTCATAACATAGTTAAGGTACCTAATCGGTACGTTGATTAAAGTAAATCGCTACTTTATATAGTCTAAACCCATTAAGGTTCATATAAAAATATAGGGCTCAACATTATAGACCGCGGACCAAACCGTACTTTCGGTCTTCGGTTCGGTCCAGTCCGGTCTTACGCACAAACGAACATTATGCTTTGTTAAACCGGATCGGACCGACAAAACAGACCGGACCGACCCAGACATGGTCCAAACATTTCGGCCCGGTCCTCGGTCCGATGTTTTTGGCAAATCGGTTTCCGGTTTGGTCGATCCGATCTGATTTTCTGACCATGCTCACCCCTATAAAAATATATAACCCATCTTTGGGAAAAATAAAGTAATTAGTAAAACGAAAAAATCGATGAATTTGTAGTGGACATCGATGCTAGACTATGTAGGGATCCTGATGCACATCGAATACAATTTGTAAAATTACTGCAACAACTTAAACGGAAAAAATAAAAACTTCGTGGATGGAAAAAATCCTCGATTCCCGCCACGAAACGAGGATAGATTTATATTCCCTGGCTAGGAGACGACATGCAAGGATAAAGGATCAAGATAGGCATCCCCCCATGGCCTTGTTGTTATATCCGGATAAGCAATTCATTATCTACACTAAAAACACACATACCTGAAAACTTCACATAGATTTTTCCAAAGAGTTGAACTAGATGCTTTAGGTTTTCTTTTAAAGAAATGAAGACAATGCAGCGTGATCAAAATTGTCCTTATCATATGTTCATAAATCTTCCTAGGTTTTAGAAGCTTGATCCACACGTTAGTTTTAGAAAGGACCGATATCTCGAGCTTTTCATTCAAAGACTCATACTTCCATGCCTTCACTTGCTTGTGCAGCATTTGAAGACCATTATCGATTGTGCCTCTTAGATAAATCTGGTGCTTGTTGTCATACGAGCTCTCTCCATTACTCCATCTATTAGGTAGATAAAAATCAACCTAATACTTTGATTATTGGACTCTTAAGCTTATGGAAGGGAAGCTAGCCATGGATGAGCTTCCAAGTACTTTAGTAGCTTATCCATAAGGATAAGCTAAAGCTAGTAGATAAACTCATTTGAGCAATTTATGCCTTTGTTTAGCTAAGGTTTAAGTAAGTTTCTCATTTCCATTTATGTCTTAGATTACTAGCTTAATAGTTGCTTATTTCTGCTTATTATTAGTTTAACTGTGCTTATCTATATGTTTTTATGCTTGTTAAGTAGCTTTCATTATATGTTTTTGATTTTTATAGAATAGATATTAGATTTCTCATATTTGCTCTTTAAATATGTCATAAGCTAAAAAATTCATAGCATAATTATAATCTCTTTAATTATGGCTTATCTAGTTGTTAGTATAAGCTTATAAGGTCTGTCATAAGTTGTTTGTTACCTGGTATTCAAGTTTAGATAGCTAGATTTCAAATTCATAAGCTAAAATGAAAACTGTCTTAGTTAAAGGGGTGTTTGGATTAATGAAGTTTGACCTTAATAAGTCAAAATAAGTTTGTGTTTTCAATTTGGTCAGCTTCATTTTCATAATTAAATAAGTTTTTAAAAGGTTTGAATCATTAGTTTATGTTTAAGAAAATTTTGAGGCTTAATCTCTTTGTTCCTGCACCAGGGGAATTTTCCCTTTCCTTTGCTTGTTAAAAATTTGATCCAAGCCTCATTGAGCTTGGATCTTGTTTGTATTGAGTTTAAACACACTCATTAAGAGTGGCTAGTGCAGGATTGACATACTTGGTCACCTGCAATATTAGTTTTGCCTTTTTGCCATTTGCATCAGATAGACACCACTGCAGTCTTAAACTGCAGTGGTTTTTTTATCAAAATTAGGATAGCTTATTTGGTGTTTAGCTTTTAAAAATCAGTAGGGTTATAGTTAACATATAGGTTAGTAGATTAAAGTTTGTTTTTCATATTTTAGCTTATTTCATAGGGAATTCAGCTTTTAAAGTTCATAATAAAACTTTTAAAAGACAAAAATAGTAGTAACTAATATTTAGCTTTTCAATTTAGTTTTCTAGCTTTTAGGAGGTGTTTTTATGGTTTGGCTTCATAGAATGCTAGTAGGTTGATAAGATTCCAAAAGCTTAGGGTCAGCTTTAGCTTATTGAGCATTTTAGCTTAAGTTGTTTTTAAGCTTTTAGTGCTTAATTCTGAGTTAGCTTTTTAGATCATCAAATTAAGTTGGCCTATAGTGTTCTTAGCTTAGGTATCTTTTCAAATTTGATTGCTAGGTATCATAAGCTATCTAGAACAGCTTTTAGTTTCAAAATTGAGCTTAATTTGAGTAGTGTGCAAGCTTTTAAGTGAAAAGTAGCTTTTAGGCTTTTAAAATCTCACTTTCTGAAAACAGCTTATTAAAAAGCTTTTTGAGAGCTTATTTTTGAGTTTTTGCTTATATTGCTTTTATTAAAGTTGCTTATCTTTAGGTGCTTAACAACTTTTCTTTTTTTAAGTTTTTTATAAAAATAAAAAAAAAGGGGAAGTGGAAGTCGGGGGTGAGCAAGACTCGAACCCCCGACCTCAACACCTCAACCCTTTTATAAACACACACACCACACTCCCTACCGTTGTGCCCTTGGGTCTTTTTCATAAGACTCTCTCACAATCTATTTCTTATACTCATTTTTCCTTTATAAGCCTAATAAGCTGTTAAAGCTTATTTCGTGGCTTATTCAATAAGCTGTGCCATCGGGCTTATTTTATCTAGGATTTAATTAGTTTAAGATGTTTTCTGTAATTTTTCTAGAATTTTTATAGTTCGTTTAGTATTTTTAAACATTTATTTTCATTAAAACTTTAAAAAAATAAAAAAAAACAGAAAATTAATCAAAAAAAAAAATAAATCTTTTTTAGAAAATTTTCTTTTATCCTAAAGTTCATAGGAAAATTAGTTTTGTTTTCGTAGGGTCTAATTTGCAAAATTTCGATTTTTAAAGAACGGGATTTGTCCTCGTTCTCGTTTTTCGTGTTTTAACGCTCATTTCAACTCCGTTTTTGTTCTAGTTTTCTTTAAACTTACTTTTTAGTCAAATAGAGTACATTTACAAAGAAAATTTTAAGCTATGTTTATTTTTAGTAATTTAGGGTTTTTGACCTCCGTTTAAGGGTCCCGTTTTGCGTTTTTAGTTAAATTTTGATTTCCCGTTATTTGTCTTCTTTCTTAATTGTTAGAATTTGTTAATTTTAATTTTAAAAAAAGTAGATAATCAAATCATCCTTTGTTTCCAATTCAAATCATTGTCCGAACATCAAACGTGGATTCAATTTCATAAATCGTTGGGGAAACGACCCGGGAATCATACTTCCCGGTTAATATACGTATTATATTATATTATATTATATATATTTTGAAGAATTTCCTTTTCACCTTTGTCCTCAAGAGTAAATTGGTAATTTTCCATCATATTATATATTTTATATTTTTACGTGTGTTAGATTCTACGAATCAGGATGCCTAAACAGGTTTGTCTTTGTTGGAATGTCCATGTAGTGTGAGAATTCATGCATAAAATACTATATGCTATTAGGAAGTTATTCCTGCCACATGAAGTCAAATTAGTAGTGTAAGAGACGAATTGTCGATACGTATGGCCATGTGTAATGACAAAGTCTGTATCATATGTATGGCCAATCTCGATCTGCTGAGATAAAGTGATCCTTTAACGTAACCCTCCTGTCCCGGATAAAGTGATCATTTTCACCAAGGTCTTATATTAAATCTGATGCCAATAAACTTGCTCATTTAGTAGAATATTCACATTGCATCATGGGATCATTATTGCATATTCATTATATTTGTAATTTGGGTGTTCATGTGCTGTTAAAACCCATAATCTGTCAAACCAAAGTAGTTTCGCTAGAATAATAGATTAGATGTTGACATGAATCATTGACGTATATATAATCTATTATAGAATGATGCACGGATGAGGATACCACCATGTTAGTGATGCTTCACATACAACAGACTTTGGTTTTGAGCTTGGATTAGTACAGGGGTGTTTAGAGTTCAAAACTTCATGAACGTGATACTTACATTATTGGTCATTGAGAAAATTGCTCTTTAATAATGAAAGTACAAATTTACTTTTCCATTCATATCCATCTTAATAATTGCAAAACTTCGGTAACTTATAAACTTGAAAGACATGAAATGAAAGTAACAAAATAATGTTATTTATAGTAGTTTTTTTCTTTCTTACCTATATTCGACCTTTAAACCGCGACAAGAAAAGTTATGTTTAAGGTTAATTTCAACGATCTTACCATTCTTAACACGTTTGGCAATATTTCAAAAACCGACAATTCTCGACTTTGATAAGACTTAACTGTTGGTTTGGCCGTATAGGACATTAATGTTGTTGAGGCCCCGTTTGGACATGTATGATATATACACGTTACTATGATATTGTTAAAGTTGCATTGTATTTTTTATGCACATAGTCTAAGGTCTGATTGACTAGCACTTTTTGTTTGTTTAATGTCGAAGGCTTGAACTGTTTGATGTGGAGTATATAATTTGGCTTTGGAATTACCAAAGTGAAGCAGGCTTAGATATGATCCAATTTTTTCTCTTTTGTTTTGATGGTATTTTCTGTATTCGATGTGAATTGTCCTTGAAGCTCCTAATGAGTTTTTATTGTCTGTTATGCAGGATTAATCTTATCGTAGTTTGAGCATGGAAAAGTCTGAACATGGCCGAGCTTCAATGGAAGTCTTTGGTTCAAGATTGACATAAAACGGAGTTGTGGAAGTTGCTTATCAGGTGGTTTATTCTTTGCTTTTAGCGTATTTTGATTTGAATCGCATAGTAAGATAGCTTACCCATCTGCTTATTTAAAAGTGATTTCATTTGAATACAAGTAAATAAGCATTTAGTGATCCCAGCACTTAGCAATAAGCACTTAAAATTATGCTATGCAATCCCATACACTCTTTAAGATAACATGGTGTAGGAGATGATGATATTGAATAGATTGACGTTTTGAAAGTGATTACTCATTCATGAGTTTTCAAGCAGTTTTTTGTGATTACTCGACTTATAGGTCAACATAACATGTTTGATTGATCTGCAGCTCAACATAAAGCCGTCGCTAGAAAAGCATCAGTTCCAACCCCACCGCCATCATGTTGCAACAGTGTCATCTCATTCGGTTTTGCTCACAGAAAATAAAAAATTAAAGGTATGTTAGTTTGTTTATAGCTACTCAATTATAAGCAAAAGAAAAACTCTTTTTTACGTATTAAGAGTTAGTGTTATGCAGTGGTGGAGCTTGGCATTTCAACGTGGGATGGTCAAAAACTTAATTTAAACGGTGTGTGGAAATCGCTTCACTTATGTCGTTGCTTGCCTTTCACCAATGCGGCACTGGATCTATTTCCTAGATATGAGCAAATAAGTAGTCGCGGTGAGTAATCCTAAACACCCCCATAGTTATACATTATGCATGGTATTTTTAAAAATTGATGTATTCCTGTTAGTTTAAGATTTTTAAATACGCATAGGTTTTTTTCACTATTCGAACTATCTCCTGAGTCATAGCGACCTGCTTAATCTAACAGGTGCTATATTTTATCTACGCTGGGTTGTCTCTATAGCTTTTGTTGGATTTAATCCTTGTTCTTGGATCGAAATAGAATAAGTGCTCGAATCAAAATATACCAAATAATAAATCTTTCTATAATATCAAATCTGTCATACATGAATTTCGTCTTTACAATTGTTTCTATATATAGGAAATGAAAAGGTACTTCTAAATGTTATGTCGGTTCAGTAAAAGTTGTGTCTTTTCGGTGATAACTGCCTTTTGGCGGTTATAACTGTCAAAGACAGTTGGGTTGGGATTTTGACCCGTTTGACCCATTTGTTTGGGATTACCGGTATTTTGGGTTTGACCCAATATTCTCCCCCGTAATCACAAACGATGCGTCTTGTCTTCAAAGCAGTGTAGGTTCCGTATCAGTGTCATAGGTGAGATGAGTTTCTTCTTGCTTGTATTTGTTGTTTTTCCACCTCGTGCATTGTTTCGCGAAGTGTCCATGCTCTCCACATTCATAACACCTGATCTTGCTTTTATCTTGAGTTCCTTGACTCGTACTTGCTCTCCGTTCATTTGGATTATCTTGCCACTTCATGCTTTCCTTGCTTTCTTTGTTGAAGCCTTTACTTCGCCATTTTCCATAGTTCTTGTTGTTTGAGCTTGTCATGAGAAGCTTGTCTTGATCATTTGCCTCTAGCGTGTCTTGACTCTTTATTCGTTCTTCATAAGCTGTTAGTCTTCCAATGGCTTCTTCAAATGACATTTCGTCTAGGTCTTGATATTGTTCTATGGTTGCCACGATCGGTAAGAATTTCTTTGGGGCAGAGTTAAGTAGTTTCCTTACTAGAATTTTGTCCTCCAAATTCTCTCCAAGTCCTCTAAATTTGGCCTTTATACTACTTAATTTTCCTCCAAAATCGCTTACTTTCTCGGTTGGTTTTATCTTGAGCGTCTCTAGTTCACTCCTTAAAGTTTGCAGTCGTGCCTTTTGAACGAGATCGGCTCCCAAGTGTTTGACTTTGATCGAGTCCCATACTTCCTTTGCGGTTGAGTATTGTGCGACTTGCATTAAGACATCTTGTGGCAGTGTCTGGAAAATTATTGCCTTTGTTGTGTTTTGTTTCTTCTCATCCGTTGTTACTCCTTCTTTTGCAACTATCGTTTCCCAAATGCCATATGCCTTCATTATTGTTTCCATCATTAATGCCCATGTTGTGTAGTTTGTTTCGGTCAACTTTGGACATTGTAGAGAAACATTTCCTAGTTCTCGAACTGTCGCGCTGTTCGATGTGTCATCCTTTGTCATGCTTGCTTATTTCTTATAATCAGAACCGAGATGGTTTCTGATTTTTCTTGCTTTTGTTGTTTGGGCTACTACCCGATAATCTTGCTAGGCTACTACCTAGTTTGATTGTTTGTTTGTTTGGGCTACAACCCAGTAATCTTGCAGTCTAGGCTACGACCTAGTTTTATTTGGGCTACTACCCAATAATCTTTATGTCTAGGCTACGACCTAGTTTTATTTTGGGCTACTACCCAAAAATTCTTGTAATCATTTATAACAACCGGAAGAGTTCTTATTATCTTAAATGATTATATCACACTCATTTTGAAAATACTAAAGAGAGATAAATTTAAAAACAAATCTCTGTACCGTCCAAGAATATTTGACGTAATATGAACATTCGACTGTACCGACTCACGAATAGAAATCAACACCGCATAGCTTCCCTCTTATCTCTGATCTTATAACTCAATCCCTTCCTAGTCATCCTTTTCTAACCCCCCTGCATGAATGTGAGAAAACTGAGATGGAGGTTTACTTGTGGAATTCTAAAGATCCTACCACCTCCCTCCCAACCCTCAATAAAATCAACCCCCCCCGTCCTCGTCCCTGCCCCCCCCGTCCCTACCATGACCACCCCCACTTAGAATTAAAAAATAATAACATATTCCTAAAACCTTAAATACCTTTATTAAAAGACCAGATAATGTGCCTAGAAATAGTTCGGAAATATTTTCTTTTGGAAGAAGGGAAATAATGTTATAAAGGTAAATGACTCCCGAGGGGGATTTAATTAAATTTTAATTTTTTATATCTCAAAGCCGGATTCGGTTAAAAGTGCGAAAGATGCAGTAGAGTACATTAATCTGAATTGGTTTATGGCTTCCGGTAGATTTAGTTGGGCGGTTTTGCGGTGAGGGGCGCGGGAGGGGGGTGGGGGAGGGGGGGGGGGGGGGGGTGGGGGGGGGGGGGGGGGGGGGGGGTGGGGGGTTTTGTGGGTGTTGTGTGGGGGGGGTGAGGGGCGGTAGTAGATGGTGAGTGTTATGAAGTGGTGGGTGTATTGGGTAGTTTGATTGATGGGATGGGAGGGTGGGTGTTGGTGTTCTGTGAGGAAGTGGGAATTAAATTGTTTCAAACAGCGGATCGTAATGCATAGGCAAGTTTTTGCCTAAATACTTAATGCATGTGCATTTTCTTTAGTGGGATATGTAGGTAATGACAAGAGGATTAGTATTTTCAAAGCGGATCGTAATGCATGCGGTTTTTGGTTCAGTTTTGGTGGCCTTGTATGGTTCGACGGGTAGGGGTGGAAGAACAAGGGAGAAGAAAAATAAATTTGGCTAAAAGAAATAATAGTGTAAGAGTTGTGTTTATATAGGAAGGTAGGTTTAGCCATTTGACACTTCTAGTCCCTCCTTCTCCAAAGTCTAGCAAAAATTGGTACAAGATGAGGTGTTTGGTTCGTCCCTACAACCGACCATGGGGCTCGGGTTTATATTTCCGTGACTATTTTTTTCTTTCGTCAAATTCGTAATCGGGTTAAAACATTTAATAAAAATGTTAACTCACGTCAAAATAAAGTTTTGACTCGGTTTCGGCTAAGACACGGGAGAAGGGTCATAATTTATCATGATATGAAAAATTTTCAACGGTCGTGCGGTCAAACGTTGACTCGCGAAACGACAAAAATAAAGATTTCTCCAAATCATTCTGAATAAAATACGAAAATATTTATTCCCGACAATTAAAAATTTTACATGTCGACGTTCAATAACAGAAACTCATAAAATAATAATTATGATGTTGAATCCGCGATCGTTGTAGGCGTCGAAACTCTCGGGTTGTTACAAAACCCTAAATTACCAGAACCTTCAATAGATTTCAAGCATCACTAATAAGAGTTATGATAACAACCTATAGCTTTGATACCATGTAAAAATGGTACAAAACATGTAAGATTTATCAAATCACCCAAACAGCCACCCTTAGGTGATCTTTTGTTCTTATTAAAAGCTATAGTAGATCAGTCCCTAACTAGGTGCTGACCAAAACAATTATAATGAGAAACAAAGACTGTCCCCAACACGGATGCAGCTTGAAATACAAAACTCACACTTACAAAACCCCTTTAATAGCTACCTAACAATGATCAAGATGACCAGTAACGAAAACTAAGATCAAAT
>BQNB010117291.1:0-21199 GCA_026074375.1 Tanacetum coccineum
GGGATATCATGCATTAAGGATTTTATAGCATTACATTTTGTATAACTGTATGGGCTAGAAATCTTTGTACTTTGAACAAGTGGACTAGTGAAGCTTCGGCTTATGTAACAAATACTTTGTTAAAATCCAATGTATCAGTTTTTAAATGACTTTTTGGTCGTTCTATATACATCTTGTGTTATTGATCTGAGAAGTAACACGCCCCGGACTCTTATTCCGCTGCGACCCAATTTGGGGGTGTTACATAAAACGTTATCTTTAATTAAATCAACGATGTATTTTTCTAAAAACGTCCATTTAGATCGTTCTATTGTATCTTGTGTTCTTGTATTATGACATCACACGCCCCTCGTTGCCTTTTTGCTACATGATTTTGGGGGTATGACAGATTGGTATCAGAGCCAAGTTATAGAGAACTAGGTTGCATTATTAGTCCTAGACTATAACCGAAAGATGAAAACAACTTTTAAAAGCACCAAACATATCACTTGTATAATTAAGCCGAGTATTTCATCATTTAAACTTAGATTAACATAGCCTGATCAACTATGTTCAACTACGGAAAGATTTTTGCTATACTGGGGGTCGTTATATAAGAGTTATATTTAAATCGATATTATACGTTAACTGTAAAAAGAAAACATTTTGTGTTAGTGTGCATAAGCATTGCATCATGAACATTCCGCGCGCATAAACATTACATGTTTACACTTGCCTTATATGTACGTTCACACTTATGTTTTTATATAAATGTTATTTATATAAATACTGAAACTTTTGTTAGACATTGTGAGTGACACAATGGTCTCTGAAACATTTTCTAGACATTGAGTTACACAATGGTCTCTGAAACTTTAGCAAGACATTGTAAGTTACACAATGATCTCTAAAACTTTTGTTAGACATTATGAGTGACACAATGGTCTCTGAAACTTTTTCTAGAGAATGTGATTTACACAATGGTCTCTAAAACTTTTGTTAGACATTGTGAGTGATACAATGATTTTTAAAACTCTTCCATGACCTTACATAATGATGTTTTATATAAAAATTAAAACTCATCACAGTCTGCCGATCCCGCTAGTTATCTTATTATCTAACTCCGAGTTTGAACACTTGCACCATACTTTTGAAATACCAACGTCGGCTCGTAACCCGCCGTCTAGAAACTTGTTGGTTAATTAGAACACGAGTTTAATCTTCCTCCTCTTAATGCACCGCCTTGGGATACTGCTTTTGGAATGCGACTTTATAACGTCTCATTCTTCTTTACTTCTCGTGATTTTGGATAATCATGCCGCCAAGAAGTAACCTCTAAGTTTGGCAGCTATCGAATGACTCATTGCCTAACATGTAGCTGCAATGCATCTTTGCTTAAGGCTCTAGTATCAACCATTGAGCTAATAGAAGTTTTGTACCGCCTGCATTAGACGTTAAGTACAATATTGAGTTAGCCGATGGAAAACTAATAGGAGCAGATACCATAATTGGAGGTTGTACCTTAAAATTACTTAACCACCCGTTCAACATCAACCTAATTCCCTTAGATTTGGGAAGTTTCAACATCATCGTTGGTAATGATTGGTTGTCGAAGTACCGCGCTATGATTGTTTCTGACGAAAAGCTTGTTCGTGTTCCTTTCAGTAACGAAACCCTAACGATTCAAACAGACAAAGGATATGACGGAAGCGAGTCCAGATTGAACATCATAGCTTGCAACAAATCTAGAAGTATATACAGAAAGGATGCCATGTTTTTCTGGCACACGTCACTACAAAGAAGACGAAGGAAAGTCGGAGGAAAAGCGACTTGAAGATGTACATGTCATAAAGGATTTCTCAAGAGTTTTTCCCGAAGACTTTCAAGGATTGCCACCAAATAGACAAGTTGGATTTCAAATCGATTTAGTACATGGTGCTGCACCTGTGGCACAAGCATCGTACCGACTAGCACCGTCAGAGTTGCAAGAGTTATCTAACCAACTACTAGAGCTAGCTGATAAAGGATTTATAAGGCCAAGTTCCTCGCCTTGGGGAGCCTCGGTCTTGTTTATTAAAAATAAGGATGTATCCTGGATGATGCGTATTGAATACAAAGAATTGAATAAGCTAACGATGAAGAACCTTTATCCGCTTTCACAGATTGATGACTTTTTTGACTAGCTACAAGGATCGAGTGTCTACTCGAAAATCAATCTGAGGTCAGGTTATCACCAACTTAATGTTTGAGAAGAGGATATTTCTAAGACCGCATTCAGGACTCGTTATGGTCACTACGAGTTCCAAGTAATGTTGTTTGGCTTGACCAACGCACCAACGATATTCATGGACCTTATGAATCGTGTCTGCAAGCCGTACTTAGTTTAATTTATGATAGTATTCATAGACGATATTCTGATCTACTCAAGGAGTAAGGAAGAACACGAGGAACATCTTAAGTTGATTTTTGAACTGCTTATAAAGGATGAGTTGTACGCCAAATTTTCTAAGTGTGAATTTTAGATTCCAAGGGTATAATTTCTTGGGCATGTTATTGATAGTAAAGGCATTCACGTAGATCCCGCTAAGATTGAGTCGATTAAGAACTAGGCAACGCCTATGACTCCAACTAGTTTTTAGGTCGTGCTGGGTATTACAAACGATTTATAAAAGGTTTTGCTAAGATCGCTAAGCCTATGACTAAACTAACTCAGAAGAATTAGAAATTTGACTTGGATGAGAAGGTAGAGTCAGTGTTTCAACTACTAAAGTAGAAACTTTGTAGTGCATCGATTTTACACCTGCCAGAAGGAATTAAAAACTTTGTAGTTTACTGCGATGCCTCGCATAATGGATTAGGAGCTGTATTAACGCAAAAGGAGAAGGTTATAGCTTACGCTTCTCGATAACTGAAAGTTCATGAGAAGAACTACATGACTCATGATTTAGAGTTAGGAGCAGTAGTATTCGCTCTCAAAATTTGGAGACATTACTTATATGGCACGAAGTGTACAGTGTTCACTGATCACAAGAGTCTCCAGCACATTCTTGACCAAAAAGAGCTGAATATGAGGCAATGTTGATGGTGAGAATTACTTAGTGATTACGATTGTGAAATCTATTATCACCCTGGAAAAGCCAATGTTGTAGCGGATGCTCTAAGCAGAAAAGAGCGAGTTAAGCTTGTAAGAGTTAGAGCATTACCATTCATTCAAACCTTTTGTCATAAATCCGTGATGCACAAGTAGAAGCTTTCAAGGAAGAGAACGTTAAGGATGAGAACTTATGTGGTATGGATAAGGAGTTTGAGACTCGTCTAAATGAAACCCGCTGTTTCATGAATATAAGTTGGTTACCACGTCTAGGTGATTTAAGAGATTTGATTATGCACGAGTCGCATAAGTCTAAGTATTCCATTTACCGAGGATCAGATAATATGTACCATTACCTTAAACAATTATATTGGTGGCTGAATATGAAGGCAGATATTGCCACTTATGTCAACAAGTGCTTGACATGTTTGAAGGTAAAGGCTGAATAATAGAAACCATTCGGTTTATTGGTACAACCTGAGATACCTCAATGAAAATAGGAACGGATAACAATGAACTTTATTACCAAGCTACCTAAGACATCAAATTGCTACGATACTATTTGGGTAATAGTTGATCGTCTTTCAAAGTCCGTCCATTTTATACCAATGAAAGAGACATGCAAGATGGAGAAGTTGATGAGACTTTACCTGAAGTAAGTAGTCTCAAGGCATGGAGTGCCAATATCGATTATCTCGGACAGAGATAGCCGAGTTACATCTCGCTTTTGGTAGTTTCTCCAGAGAGATTTAGGAACTCAATTGGACATAAGCACTCCATATCATTCACAAACTGATGGCCAGAGTGAAAGAACCATCCAAATGCTAGAGGACATGCTGCAAGGGCATGTGTTATTGATTTCGGTAATGCTTGGGATAAGCATTTACCCTTATTTTAATTCTCGTATAACAACAATTACCACGCTAGCATTAAGGTTGCACCCATTGAAGCACTTTATGGTAGAAAGTGTCGATCACCCGTCTGCTGGACCGAGGTTGGTGATAGCCAACTCACTGGTCTAGATATTATTCATGAAACCACCAAAAAGATCATCCAGATAAAGAACAAAATGCAAACTGCACGAGATCACCAAATTTATGCCCACGTGAGACGTAAAGCTTTAGAGTTTCAAGTTGGATATGAGGTTATGTTGAAGGTATCACCTTGGAAAGGTATGATACGTTTTTGAAAATAGGGAAAGCTAAACCCGAGATATATCAAACCATTTAAGGTGTTAGCTAGGGTAGGACCCATAGCTTACCGACTTGAACTTCCGCAAGAGCTAAGAAAGTTTCACAGCACGTTTCATGTGTCGAACCTGAAGAAGTGTCTAACTGATGAATCACTCGTCATCTCGTTGGAAGAGATCCAGATTGATGACAAACTTCATTTTGTTGAGGAACCAGTAGAGATAATGGACCAAGAGGTTAAACGGCTAAAGCAAAGCCGCATTTCGATCGTCAAAGTTTAATGGAATTCTAGGAGAGGTCCCGAATTCACACAGGGACGGGATGTTAGCGTTATCTTTATATAAGTCAAACAAGAATGTCGTTGGTCGTCTTTGTAATAACTAGTCTTATATTGTAATAGGCTAGTCGGGATTAATGGGCTTGGACTTTAATATAATATTGTTCGTGTTTTGGGCTCTTAGCTTACTTTAAGCCAAGCCCGACCCAAGTAAGAAATCCCACACACCTCTTAGGCTTAGGGGACTATAAATACCCCTTTACATCATGTGATGAAGGGTGTTGGTTACCATTTCACACATAGTAATCATCTACCTCTCTTTCTCTCTCTAGCTTTCTCTCTCTAAACATCTTCTCTCTTTTCTTCTTTCTATATTCAGTTCATATAAGGCTTATTGGTAGCTTATTAGTTGTATTTAGATCTTAGTTATTTGGGATAATAAGTGGTATCAATCGCCAAAGGGGGTTCAAGAAGTTTCTGATTCGTGGTTTTTAAACAATACGCTCTATTTTTGCTTTCTAAAAGCTACGACTTATTTTGTTTTTTAGTTTTTGTTTGTTAAGCTTCTTTCTTTCTTAGGTTTATACCTTAATTATAGGTTAAAACATCTTATTTTAGATTCATAATAGCTTATTTTAGTTTTTGTACTTTTTTGTTTTGTTTTGAAGAAAAAGTCATTCGAAAATCATCAAAAAGGTTAGATTTTTATGTTAGAAACTTTGTAAACGCTAAAGGTTAAGGGTCTAGCTTATTTGTGGCTTTGTTGGAAATAAAGGCTTCTCAAGTTTATACTGCTGGGTATAAGAGTTTCTACTGCTGGTTGAAGAAACTACTGCTGGTGAATATTAGAGAAAATAGTCTAAGTCATTAGTACTGCTAGTACAAAATGTTAGTACTATCAGTTTATTAGTACTGTTAGTTATATAGTTAGTACTGCTAAAGTGATATGCATGAGATATATTAGGAATAGATATGCATTGATCACTTGACGCGTTTTGTAAGCCCATTAGGGTTTCCTTGGTGTATAAAAGGAAATCTAAGGCATAGATCTAGATATCAGTTTTCATATTAGTTTTTCATTGTTTGCATAGCAATCATAGTTAGTATTCATAGCTATTTTGTAACTAAAATAGTTTTCAATATATTGAAAGTTTAGTAAAGATCTTGTTTTACTGTTTCATTATTCTTCTTAGTATTACAAACTATATTCCGCATAGTCTGTGATATTCTCAATCTTAGTTTCTACTATAGTTGTCTTGGATCTATCCATTACAACTAAGCTTTAACAAGCTAAGTAAGATATGTTCAAAAGTGATCAACAATTGTGGTATTGATTGGGATCGGATGAGTATGCCTACTCAGTGTTGGTTATTGTACCATGCGATCGAATGGGTACGCCTACCCAGTGTGTGAATATGTTTGTGTGGTACATTCTAGGTGAGCTTGGTTGCTTGTAGTGCCAGCTATTCTAAGCCCGAATGTGTAATTAATTGAGTGAATGTATTGATATGATTTTATTGCATGCTAGCATAGGTTCATGATAGTTCATTATTGTCCTACTCTGTTTTGTTAATCGTAGTGAAAATGAGTTTAGTTGTGTATCTAAAACCTATGACTCTCACCAACAAAATTGTTGACATTTTAAGCATCATTTTCAGGTGAGCATCTTGAGGAAAGAGAAGTTAGGAAGCTTGGCTAGTTAGACCGTAGGCTTGCATTCGGAGTTTATCTCTTAGTTTTCTTTTCGCACTTTATTTGGATTGATACTTTGAATGTTTTAGGTTTTGGGATATTTTGTTTATGTCTTTGTATTGGCATGACTCTTTTACCTCAATACAAGACCCTTTTTTCTTGTGTTTGGTATTGTCATGACACTTTGTGTCCATTTTTGTTTTGTTTAATGCATTTTAGTCTCTCTATTGTTGACACCATTGTGTTGTGATGATACCCATGATGTTACGCCTCGTGTTTCCGCCTTGGCGGGGTGTGACAGATTGGTATCAGAGCCATTAGTTATAGAGAAGTAGGTGGTTTGACCTAGACTATAACCTAGGAGTCCTTTATATAGTTGCATAATAGGGTTTAAGTGTTTTCTTACGTAAGTATTATATTTTCTCGCTTATCTTTGAGTGTTGAAAGTTTGATTTTCAAACAAGTTACTAAACTTAAATTAAGAAAAAAAGTCAGTCGACTTTATTGATGTAGAAACCTATGCTAAACATTTTTCTGGGCAAAATCATTTTATAAACACTTAAATACATGTCTTAGAAAGTCCTGTTGAATTTCATAACTTACGGAGTTGATTTAGTATTTTTAGTAAGTGTTACATGATCGGGTGTTAAAACCGACCAAAATATGCATACTGGAATTGAAACATAAAAAGAACCACTTTAGGAGTTGTGTGGAATGTTGACCCTTTAAAACTTTTTGTACTAGAGAACTTAACTTAAACGTAGCAAGTTGAATCGAGTCATAAGGTTAAGTAACGAATGAGATATGGCCTTTTGTAGTAGGGTAATGCTTGCTGGAAATTTACAGCCTTGAGTCCCGTGCACAAAATGAATTTTCTGTACAAATGAGTTAAGATCTGAGGTCTATGGCCCATATTTTTGAAAAGTAGACTCAAAAACGCTCGACCTAGGCTTTTGAACCTAGCGATTTCATTAGAAAATGAGTGACTTATGACCCGTTGTAGTTGGAAAACTTTATGTGAAACCTAACAGCAGGTCCAAATCTTGTTTTAAGTAAACCGGCACCTAAAACATGTTTAATGAATCTAGAACTTGAAATATTGAAAGTAGATAAGTTCACCTACATTTAGAGAGTTTAACAGATAAAAACAAGTTAGGAACGAAGTAGATACGCTCATGTAAAGTTAGGTTTTAAACCTTATAAAAACTAGTTTTGGAGTTAAAAATAGTGAAAGTGTTATAATTGTTTTTCTTAATTTTTAACTTGTATAACTTTATAAAAATCTCGCTACAAGTATATAAGGGTGATATAACATTGTTAAACTCATATGCATATAGTACATGTTGCATATTATTAAAACGACTTATTTATCTAGGTCACGGTTAGTATTACTTGTTCGTTGCACTACTTTATATTTCCGAGTACATTGATTTCTGAGGTGAGTTTCATAGCTCTACTTTTATATGATTTATAAAATGTTTTGCAACACTTGAGGTGAGATACATTGCGTTCTTTTACATGTGGACACGTGTACACTTTTAAATTGTCACTGATTAGCCTAAGTACCTTTATCTTGCTTTATGCCCACTATCATGACCCGTTAATTACTGCGTATAAGCACCAATGTTGTGAATAGATCTATTGGGATTGACATCCCCGTCCGATTTTGGTGATTCTTACCTGTCAAACGGACGTACACCATTTGAGAATGCCGAATATTTAGGATAGATACTCGCTTGGGCGACAAACGTTCATTGAATGCATAATGAACTGTGTTAACACTTCGGTGTCATGTGCTTAGTTCAATCGTAACTACAACTGCTTTTACTTGTGATATTATATGTGTTACAATGATCATACTTATGAAATCTCATGGTCCATACTTATATTGACAAGATTGATGAACACCTTTTTGGGGGGACGGGGCTGATCAAAATAAACAAGATAAATTGATAACATCAAATATTTGATACTTTTTAGTGTAAATTTTCCCCTAAAAATACTTGCAATTGTCTTATAAATACTTGAATTCGATACTTTTACGGTTATTTTGTTATTTTCAGGTAAATTCAAGTATGTGACAAGAAACACGTGAAAAGGATGTAAAAATGAAGAAAACATGAATTCTTACGAGACTTTACGGCGTAACCCCTATGATAGTGCTACGATGTAACCTATTCAAGGCAAGACACGTCATCCAACAAGATTACGGCGTAACCACACGCAAGGTTTACGCTATAACATTATTATTGTAGAAGGATGAGACATCCGAGTTAGCATTACGGCGTAACATGTACACTTGATTACGCTGTAACATCCTTTAAGCCTGTAAGATGGAAAGTGCACGTCAGCAGTTTCCGGCGTAAACCCTAAAAGGTTACGCCGTAAACTATTCGAAATCTATAAATAGAGGCCTCATTCAGATAATTCGATATCAACCATTCCACCACAGATCTAAGGGGTGATCAAGGCCTCTATAGCTTGAAGAATTCCACCAGAAGTCCAAGGGAGATCACACTTAATTTACTTTTGTATTTAATCGTTCATAAACAACTTCTGTAAGAATTATGAGTTTTCCAACCATGATTATCTTTATTAATTCTTGCTTTGTTGTTGCTATGAGCGGCTAAGCACTTCAAGTGCTGGCCTAATCATGGATCTACTATTGTTATAATGTTCGTTTCCTATTAGATCATGGTTTCGTTGGATATCCTTTTGACTATCGTGTAACCCTAGGTTTTGGTAGTATTGCGGGTGGTTTGGATCATGTTAATCCTGTTATTAGATTACTACTTGAACATGGGATTAGCAGGGTACTAGGGAAGGATGATCATTCTAACCCTAGTGTAGGAATTAGCCCTATTGCCGCCTCTATCACCTAATATACTTAAAAAGTACAGGAACTCTTTCAAAGAGGGTTAATGATCTGTATTGGTTATTAGACTAATTCTAAGGATAGTTGGGATTAATCACTATGACCTGGTTACCCTACCTTTGTGACTTTTGAGGGATTTAGGATCACATGAATTATAGGGAAGACTAAAGATATCTATTCAGGTCTGTCGACTTTAGAAACCACTAATTAAACCATGATGTGACATTGCACAGGAAAACATAGTTATAGCGGTAGTAAGGAAATGGCTAGGCTAGCACGCTTCTCTCCTTGATAACTTCTATATCTTTTACTTTTTGCATATTTACTTTCTTGTTAATCTCAAAATCAATCTTAAAACTACTTTAAAAACATGACACTTTCAAATTAAAACTAATTAACACTTAGCTCTTGGGACGACCTCGGATTAACCATCTCTACACTACTCACGACCGGGTTCTTTGCCTGTTAGTGCGTTTCTAAAGGTAAAACGAGTTTTATAAATTTAAAACTTGAATAAAATATATTTTAAAATAAAATACGCATCAAGTTTTTGGCGCCGTTACTAGGGAGCTAAAAATTAGTATTAATTTGATTTCTTGTAATTATTTCCATTTCCCTCTTTAACTTCAAAATTCTGCAGGAACTATGGCGGGAGTAGACATCAATACTCTCACCATGGAACAATACTTAGCATTTTCACGAGAAAACCAAGCACCAGGCGTAGTTAAACCAGAAATCAGAGGCAATGTTAACTTTGAGATCAAGAGTTAATTCATGCGAGAATTGAGGGAAGACACCTTTTCCGAAAATAAGAATGAGGATGCCTATGATCCTATTGATCGAGTCCTTAACATTCAAAGTTTGTTTAATATTCCCGGAGTATCACAAGACATAGTACTACTACGTGTATTCCCGTTCACTCTCACTAGATAAGCTAAAAGATGGGTGGATAGACTTACTCCAGGAGCTGTTAACACTTTGGACCTCCTTAAAAAAGCCTTTATCTAAAGGTATTGTCCACCATCCAAGACCGTTAAATGACATGAAGATATCTATAATTTCAAGCAAGAAAGCGATGAATCATTGCACCAAGCCTGGGAACGATATAATGATTTACTATATAAGCGCCCAACCCACGACATAAACAGACCTCAAAAGGTAAACATTTTTTTATAAAGGGTTGAACACTATGAAATGCCAGTTTCTTGATTCGCAGGGACTAATTCCTGGAATGACTCCAACTCAAGCTCTAACGGCAATACAAACTATGGCTGACCACTCTCAAAAGTGGCACGATGGGACATCAAGCAGGAACGTTAGCAGCAACAGTAATACTGAGGGACTTGCTAGATTTGTAAGTAAACTGGATAACATAGGATGCGATATGAAGAAGCTGAAAGAAAATGTTCATGCGATCCAAGTTGGATGTCAAATCTGCGAAGGACCTCACCTTGACAAAGAATGTCCTCTCAACGAGGAAGTCAAACAGTTGGAAGAGGTCAAGTATAGAGAATTCAGGCGCTCCGTTCCTTTCAACGGAAGTAATGGAGCCAAGTTTCATGTAGGTCCACTGGGATATTACGCTCGTACTGATAATCGACCACCTTATGGGGAGAAGAGACCAAGCTTAGAAGAGCTTATGAATATGCATCAGGAAGAATCAACACGAAGAAGTGTTGAAATGAAAAAATGGTTTAAGAAACTCTAAGAAAATGCAGAGATTAACATAAAGAATCAAAGCACCTCTCTTAAAAACCTAGAAACCCAGATCGAGAAATTAACCAAAGAACTCCATTCTAGGACAACCAATGTAACTCCTAGCTCATCTACCAGACAATTATCAGGTTTTACATTTATATTTAGCCGACTAACCTAAAGATAACACTTTAACAGGCAGAGTACCCGGTCAAGATGTAGCTTCGCGGTAAGTAGGGTGTCGAACACTAAGAGTGAGAGTTAACCTATTATTCTATTAGTATTTTATTCTATCTAGATTAGTCTAATTACTGGTTAAACCTATTCTATACATATCTACTAGAGGTAAAAGGGGGGGGGTTAGCTTGAGAGACTAACACAGGTTTATGATGACAAATATCAATTCTAAGCACAATACACACTAAAGTAAATAAACACAAGACAAAAGAGTGGAACAAGATAAATAATAGAAAACTGTATTAACCATGTTAAATCTGATTAAATGCTAGTTTGATTAATTAGTCCAATGGTTGCTTATCTCGAGACGACATATCATTCTTAAGACTTAGGCGGTACTTCTTCCTAAGACCTAGACACGAACAATCCTGTCACGATTAACGCATCTGCATAAAGCATCCTATAGTTTAATTATAATCTACCACAGGGAATTAAAGCAGTGATGATCCTGTTAATACCCTAGCCCACCGGGACTTCACCCACTTATTGCTTGATGTTGTTTTATACATCTGTAATCCACCACCAAAATCAATACCAATTAATAAATGAACAATATTGGTTAAAAAATTATCGGGTCACCTGCCGATCAACTAAGCTTATAATTAAAGAGTAATGATAAGGTGTCATTGTGAGATCCTTTTGGTTGGGATATATAAAACACAAACATGGAGAAGCCAATCCCGACATCTAAGTGTTACTGGTTAGGTTCTCCCTAGACCAGTTGAATGATTCTAGGTCGCATGTACAAGAACAATAAAAAGTATTATAAGGCGATAAACATAATTAAACTTCAACGATAAATTAGCAAAGTTGGATTAAAACTCCCAACAACTATTACTAATCTTCATTAACATGGCTAATACCCGAGGGTATTAGCCCACAATCAATTATCATATTAAAATTGTTAATCAAAACAATTAAAATTGAATGTATTTTAAGATGAAATTATGATTACATGATGTCTTTATGGAATTAGGAGTAGAGTCGACCTTGGATTGCTTTCTTGGCTGAGAAACTTTGACTTTAGTTGTTATTATATTACGAGAATGTGATATTGCACACTAAAAACTCGTTTTTGAGTCTTGTATTTATAGTGTCTGAAATACGCCTGGATACGCCGTATGGGGATAAGTGGATACGGCGTATAGGGGTTAATTTCCTTAGAGTCCGTGATAAGTCAAATCCAATTACAGATAATTACTATCATCATATTAAATGCATATCTTTGACGGTTTATGACACAGCTCGTGCATTACGGCGATATTTTGGTTGTTGTTAGTGGATACGCCGAATGGGAATTAATCATTACGCGTTTCTTGCGCTGAGCTAGCGCTGAGAATAAAGAAGCCGTATCTTCATTGCTGGATACGGCGTATGGTGGCAGATAACAGTTTTCTTCAAATGTCTTTGTTTTAAGCTCTAGGAATTGGACTCTTTGCTTCTTCTTCACAAGTGAGTCCATAAATTATGCTATAATAAAACTTTAACCAATTATGTTACCAATATTCTTGCAATATTATATAAAAAGTTGGGTAAAATACGTTAGGATAAATGATAGTAAAGTTTATGACGTTATTTGATTGAAATAAAACTTTCCCCCCATTGACTCATATCTTGTCCCTCCAAGTACGACTTATTTGTAAAGATTTTGGAAAAAATGGTATCCCAACTGAGGTTAAGGATTTTTCGTTTAAGCCATTCTTCATGTTCGGATCACCTATACAAAACCAAACTCCCGTCCAACGAAATATGGAAATGAAAATCCACTCAGATCACTTACACTATCTAGGGTGTTCATTTTAGTGGTATCACTCATTTGCTCAGTCGTGCTTAGTCTCTACCTTTCGTATCATAGGATTGCAAGGATCAAATATCTCCACCTTAATAGCAAAGAGTAACAAAGTCAAAAGGTTAAATTGGGTATTTTTTAGGAAGGCTCGGGGTTTTTAATCATTCTTATTAAGATGAAGAATGATATAGGGTGTGGAGCTTCTAACTTTCACCAGAGGTCTTCGTCAAACAAGGCAGCTGAGATATGAATACATGGCCGTATAGACAAAATAGACATTCATGCTCGTACACATCCTCATTCGAGTAGATCCTAAGGTTAGTTATTAGGAAAGGGAAGTAAAGTTGTTGTTAAATAAAATAAACAAACAAATAGATTAAAAGCCAAACAAATAAGGTGCGGTTGCTAGTAATAGAATTAACTTTCACCCACGACGTTCCAATGGACAAAGGACTCGAACCAAACGCTCGATCATAGATGGACAATGACAACCTTAGTTTGGCGTTCCCATACGGTCAACTTCCCTTACATCCCTGAACTATACATACTTTTACAACATAAGTGGTGATATCGGCCACTTTTTACAATACTCTACATCGTTGATTTTTATGCGTATCATACGAATATAATAATTGGATCCTTTAAATAATTTTATCGAGATTTTGTAAACTCTAGTATACAGACTATCTTTTTAATCACTCATATATATATATATTTATATAGTATATATATTATATATATATATATTATATATATATATATATTATATATTATATATATTATATATATATACATCAATACATCATAAATCTCGGCGTAATTTCACTGTCTTCATAATCATCATTTGTCCGGCTAATTTTCTCTTGAACTTTTTTTCTTTCGGACATAATTCATAATTGTGAAAGTAGCAAAAACACACGAGCTACAAACATTCCCATTGCATTATGCAATTTTCCCAATCATTGAATAGATAGAGAAATTTTTTACTTTGACACATGAACTACAAAACTTTACAACGAAAGCGACTAACAACATTGACAATAATAGGCTTTAAATCTACACGGTAGGCTAAGGTGTAAAGGTGTGAAACGGAATACATTTTTTTTGGTGTAGGGAAAAGAAAGGAATGACTCTGTAGGTATTTAGGGGTTATCTTTACTCCTAAAATTGAGAGTAAGCTAAAGGGTTTAGACGGGGGTTAATTAAAATAACCAGTTGTAGTTAGTTAATATTACGACTATTTAGGTCTTTTTGGTTTATCTTAGTAAACTTATCAGCAAGCATGTTACTCATCTAAATCCATAGTAACCCTTTTTTTATTTTGTCTTTGAGGGTATCGAGTGATATACCAGGCCAAGTTCTAAAATTCAATACATCACGACGTTCTCATATTTTTGTGGAATTTTTAGTAAGCAATTGATAATGGATAGGTCTTAATACTTACAAATAGACATTAAGGGTTATAGTGCGCTAGGTAATGTAACTAGGGATTTTTCACAAAAAGTTATGCTAAATTTTTTTAATATTTGATCCATTTTTAGGCATGTTAGCATTTTATTTGTGAAAATGAGGACAAGTACGTTCTAATTCTCCACCCCTACTTAAAAATGTATACAACGTCCTCGTTTGTTAGACAAACAGTTAAATAATATGGGAAAAGAATTAGAACGAGGAAACTTCCCCGATAGTTTGCTCGGGATGGTTTTCCATTTTGAGTGTGTGAGCAAGAAGAGTGTTGATGAGGGCTTCAGAATGCCCAAGAGAGGTCAACACGAGGTATTTTCAGACTATACATTAAAGTCGGTTTCGTTTACAGCAAGGTCCTGCAGAAAAGTTAGAAGAGTTCCTTGCAATTTGTTTTTTTCGCTACCTACAATAAAAACAAATCAAACATAAACAATTACCCACACCATACCACACACCCCCCTGACACCCAGGTACACATCTATACGCCGTATCCCAAACCCTAAGATACGCCGTATGTAAACCTGTGAAAACAATTAAATACTGGAATTTAAATACTAAAATTAAAAACTGATACTTGTCCAGACATGCATACGCTGTAGCTACAGGGGTTTGATACGCCGTATGTATGTCTGGGCAGACGGACTCAATATAAAATTCAAATTTAAATAATTTAAATGCGACAAACAATTAAAAACCTAACTGGGTTGTCTATCTGGTGCTGCACTTTTTATATCAAACCGGTCTTTAGTTCGACACTTTTACACACTTTATTTTTTACTTTGTCAAGTCACCTCCCATCCGTGTCTTTATGCTGAAGAGTTCGTGGTAGATGCAAGACATGCTGCCAGGAGTTCTTTCAACAGCAAAAATTTTGCTTAGACTAACAGTAACGAATTCTTCATCATTCCGAATCGAATGACGTACTACTGTGAATTCTTCGGTTCTGCATAGCGCTTCTAGGTTGTCGATGTTGCGGGGAGCGGGGATTGGTATCGGTGTATATTCCCTATCAATAATTTCGTAGATGTATTTTGCATCTTGTGTGTCTAAACAGAGTTTAAAAAACTGAAGTACATTCCTTTTTGTAACTTTTGTTGTCGTGGGTTCATCGCACAAGGGCGCCTCGTCCCTTTTGTACTGTCATTAACGTTAGATTCCATTAACCCGTTTTGGATTTTTTTTCAATTTCCCAATAGTTGTCGCATTTGAGTGCAAGCTAGTAAAAGAATTCAAGGTAGTCCGTGCCGTTGTCCAAATCGTCAGGTACCTTACTATTGCTGGATGGGAATAATAGGGAGTATTTTTACAGACATAACTTATTAACACGTTTCATTACCAAACCGATGGCTTTTCCTCGATATCATCGTTCCACCATTTTTCGGCATCTCATAGCGTGTGATTCGAGAAGGGAAATCCTGTAATCGTATTAGTACATTTTTCTCAAATTAGGTATTGTAATCCATTCGGTTATTTCAAGCACTCTTATAATGTGGTCGGTAACATCTTCACCGTTCATGCCATTGAAGGTGTTATCCTGCAATATTTTCATAAATTCATCACCGATTTTAAATTTTGTAATTTTCGGTGAGTTAGCATGCCTTTTTCCCCCCTCTTTATGTCATCAAAGCCTGCCATCGCCTAGAGTTGTATTCTGCAATCACCACTTTCTCAAAAATGGAGGAAAATTTTAGCATGATGCTTAAACAGGGGAAAATTAAACTGTTGTTATAACAGTAACTTATACACCATATTCTATCAATCATTAATACGCCGTATGAGTCTGTTGAATAGCAGTACGCCGTATTGAGTTCACTGAATACGCCGTATGTTTGGAAGAACATATACACCGTTTAGACAGTAAAAACAACACGATGTCTTGAGTAGAAGGTTAGATACGCCGTATCCAACTGGTGGATATGTCGTATCAAGTGATCAGTCAGAACAGAATACTATATAAAACACAATTAAAGGCAATAAATTAAAGCACACAAATTAAACTAAACAATTGGACAGTTAGAAAGTCAGGAATTATTAAAGTTTTACACATAAACAAGTTAAAGGTTAGAAATACTAAAAAAGAATAAAGATTTTAAACTAATCACTTCCCCGGGAAATGGCGCCATAAAAAACCTTGATGTAGTCGTCGTATAGGTGTATTTATGATTATCAGGTTTTTACATTATCTTTTTGGCCGGGACTAACCTAAAGGACAACAACTGTACCGAGCAGAAGTACCCGGTCAAGATGTAGCTTCGCGGTAAGTAGGGTGTCGAACACTAAGAGTAAGAGTTAACCTATTATTCTATCGGTATTTTATTCTATCTAGATTAGTCTAATTACTGGTTAAAACACCTTATGCATATACATATTTTCTAAGAGGTAAAAGGGGGGTTTTTTTTTTAGCCTGGAGGAGACTTGGCACAGGTTTATGGTGGACAAATATCATTCTAAGCACCAATACACACTAAAGAAAAAATAAACACAAGACAAAAGCGCGGAACGAGGCCAAATATGGAAAAAACTGTATTAACCATGATTAAATTGATTAAATGTTGGTTTGATTTATTTGTAGTTGCAATGGACTGCTTATTCTTTGAGGCGAACATATCATTCTTAAGACTTGGCAGTTGTATCTTCTTCCTAAGACCTAGACACGCAAACAATCCTGTCACGATTTACGCATCGCATAAAGAATCGATAGTTTAATTATAATCTACCATAGGGAATTAAGTAGTGGTTGTGATCCTGTTAATCCTAAGCCCTCGGGGACTTTACCCAGTTAATGCTTGGATGTGGTTTTATACACCGGTTAGTAGTCCACCACCAAAATCAATACCTTTTTAATAACTGAAGAATACTAGTCTTTAACAATTTTTACGGTTCACATGCCTGTCAATATATAGCTCATTAATCAAAGAGTAATGATAAGGTGTCATTTGTGATCCTATTGGTCTGGGCATATAAAACACAACATGGAGAGCCATCCCGGCATCTAGGTTACTGGTTAGGTTTCCCTAGACCCAGTTGAATGACATGTCGCATTTACAGCACATCATAACCAGTATAGCGATAAACATTATTAAAAAACATCGATAAATTAAGCAAAGCTGGATTATTTAAAAAAAACCAAACATTATAATCTTCATTACATTGGCTAATACTCCGAGGGTATTAGCCTATAATCATGATATTATTACAAACCCCCCCCCCCCCTCCCCCCCCCCCCCCCCCCCCCCCCCCCCCACCCCCCCCCCCCCCCCCCCATGATCAAATAATTAAAAATTGAATAATTAAGAAAGTAAGAATTACACGATGTCTTCTATGGAATTAGGAGTAGTGCTCGACCTTGGCTGCTCTTCTTGGCTTGAGAAATTCGACTTTAGTTGTATACTATACAAAGAATGTGATATTGCACACTAAAACTCGTTTTTGAGTCTTGTATTTATAGTGTCTGAAATACGCCTGGATACGCCGTATGGGGATAAGTGGATACAACGTATAGGGGTTAATTTCCTTGGAGTCCGCGATAAGATCAAATCAATTAAGATAATTACCATCAATCATATTAAATGCGTATCTTTGACTGATGAACAGCTGTGCATACGGCGTATTGGTTGTAGTGGATACGCCGGATCGGGAATTAATCATTACACGTTTCTTGTGCTGAGCTGGTGCTGATAAGCCGTATCTTCATTGCTGGATACGACGTATAGGTGCAGAAAATAGTATTCTTCAAATGTATTCGTTTAAGCTCTAGAATTGCGCCTTTTTGCTTCTTCTTCACAAGTGACTCCATAATTACTACAATAATAAACTTTAAGCAATTAAGTACCAATATCTTGCAATAATTATATAAAAGTGGGTAAAATACATGGGATAAATGATAGTAAAGTATAACGTTATTTGATGATATCAACAACCAATAGAGCTCCAAGCTCATCTATCGGGCAATGCAAAATGCTGATCATGAGACGCCAAATATACATATCTCTTCAAGTAAGCTTAACAATCTCCACATAGTATCTTTTTTGTCTGATTCTGACTCTCAGGTAACTCAAAAGAATGAGGAACGGACGACAAAGGTCCTACAGTGCAAATTACCGCCTAAGAAGCAAAATCTAGGGAATTTTACACTTCCTTACACTATTGGTAATTTTAACTTTATGCTATGACCGATTTAGGGTCTAGTGTAAATGTCATGCATAAGGGTATATTTGAATTCTTGAAGCTGACCAACCTTAGGAAAACCAATATGCTTATAAAAGTGGTTGATATGAAAAAGGCACCATTAGGGGTGGTTGAAAACATTCTAGTAGGAATTGATAAATTCTTATTCCCTTATGATTTTGTGATCATCAATATGACTCCTAATGAAACTATTATCTTAGGCAAACCCTTTCTAGCTATCATTCATGCCAAAATCCATGTTTTTAATAGGAAAATTTCACTTAGGATAGGTAATAATAGAATTATGTTTGACATGGAGAAAAAAGAACCGAACTTTATGATCCCTACAGAAAAATCCTTATGAAGAATTCAATCAGTAATAATGAACCTAGTTGCCCCCTAAGAAACCCATTATTAAAAATAAACAAGCTGCAGGGTAGGCAAGAACAACAGGTTAACAAGAAACTAAGGCTTGACGAATACATTCCTGTCAAACATTTTGGTAAACCTATCGTGCAAACTTACAATGGAAAGGTGAGGATGTGGCCCACATGTGACCCTGACAAGAGTATTTGTGACAGAGGGGTCAAAATCAATAAAAAAACTAAGGCCAGGAAGTTAAGAATTTGGTACTGTAACCATGATAGTGAAATAAGAAATATGAAAGGGGTAGGACTATCATTTCCTGATTTCTTATTAGTCAGATCTGGAGGTTGTTAGGAATACGAAAAGTATTGGTCACTTCCAATATAGTTAGTCATAACTTGTAGTAAGTCGAATATGTAATGTTAGTAAGCTAACCAGGCCAAAGTCACATGGAAAGCCCATAACCAAGCCTATATCCGGTTATAGCTTATAATATTTATACCCTCTCTACACATGAAGAGGGTGTTGGTTATTCATTTTCTCACACACACTTAATCTAATATTCTCTTCTTTGTTTCTCTCTCTAAGTGTTCATCTAACCACATCTTTCTCTCTTTAAAACTCTCAGCTTATTCCATACTTTATGTGTTAAGATATTCCACAATTGGTATCAAGAGCCATGGGGTGTTTGTTAAGGTTTTGTATGCGTTTCTTACCTTTGTTTACTCGTGTTTTGGTTCGAATCCATTCAAAAAAATTTCACTTTTTGAGGGTTTAAAAACCATAAAGCTTTAAACTTTCTTATTTATTTATCTTAGTTTATGCTAGAAGTACAAGAAAATCTTTGAAAAACCATCAAAAAATCATCTTTTTTAGTCTTTTTGGTTAGAAAAAGGGTTTTGTATCAAGAATCTTGATTTCAAATTTTTCATGTCAAAAACGTTAAAGTTTGTGTTTTTAAGGTTCTAATAGTCTTAGATAGGTAAGAAGTACAAGAAAAAATGGGTAAAAACGTCAAAAAGTGAGTCTTTTTAAGATTTTTGGTTTTTGGGTTTCGAAGTGTATTGGGCGAATTATACGTGTAGGCGAATTATACGTTTTTTCTCTTCAGGCGATTTATACATGTTTGCGAAGGCGAAGTATACGTTTAAATTCCAAAGTCGATTTATACGCATCTGTGAAGGCGAATTATACGCTTACTTTTCAAAGGTGATTTATACGTGTTTGTGAAGGCCAATTATACGCTTACTTTTCAAAGGCGGTTTATACGAGTTTGTGAAGGCGAACTATACGTCTAATTTCTACAGGCGATTTATACGTGAATTCTCTAAGGGCGATTTATACGTATTTTATTACATAGGCGATTTATACGTTGTATCTAAAGGAGATTTATACATCTTTCTTTAGGTGATTTATACGTTTTGCTGGGGTAATTTATACAATTTACTTGGGAGAACTATACACTTTCATTAGGAGAATTATACGGTTGTTCTTTGATTTGTAAAATCCAGTGAAAACTTGATTTCCTGGTTTTATCAAGAATTGTAAAATCCTGTGTATTCCAAAGACTCAACTTCATTAATCAAACCTCACTTTAACACAACAACCTCCAATCATTGTACGATCATTTTATCTTATCACATTAAAATGGATTCAATTATTCCACTTGGACAAAAGAATACTCTTGCTGAGTATATGATACTCTTCGGTGCTAACAATCGTCCGCCTATGTTGGACAAGGACTTGTATGATTCTTGGAAAAGTCGAATGGAACTTTACATACAAAATAGAGAGCACGCAAGAATGATACTTGAATCAGTTGAAAATGGTCCACTCATTTGGCCTACTGTTGAAGAGAATGGAGTGATCTAAACAAAGAAATATGCCGAATTATCTGCTGCTAAGAAAATTCAAGCTGATTGTGATATGAAAGATACCAATATCATTCTTCAAGGTCTACCAGCTGATATCTATTCACTTGTAAATCATTACAGAGTTGCTAAAGATTTATAGGAGAGAGTTTAATTACTGATGCAAGGTACCTCTTTGACTAAGCAGGAAAGAGAGTGTAAAATGATGCATTTGATAAGTTTACTCACATCAATGGAAATCACTTTACAAGTATTACTTGAGATTCACTCATTTGATAAATGATATGAACATCTACAACATGAAAATAGAGCAATTTCAAGTTAATACAAAATTCTTAAACAGTCTTCCACTAGAATAAAGAATGTTTGTGACTGATGTCAAGCTCGTGAAGGATTTGCATACTACCAACTTTGATCAGCTTCATGCCTATCTTGAACAACACGAACTCCATGCAAATGAAGTCCGTCTTTTGCGTGAACGCAATCAAGATCACTTGCATTTG
>BQNB010117292.1:0-21198 GCA_026074375.1 Tanacetum coccineum
CAACCAACCAACCACCTCTCCAAGGCATGGAGAGGTGTATAAATACCCTTTTGGCCGGCCCATGGATAGGCTTTACATGGGCTATCCATGGGCTTTTCTTAATTTTGGCCCAATTAGATTAATAACATTACATTTGACTAACTACGGGCTTTGACTAACTCTTATTGGAAGTGACCGGTACTTTTTTTGTTTCTAACAAATCTTGTTACCAATCATGAGATAACATTCGAACAAGATGACTCAAAATTCTGCTCAATCCTAAATTCAATTCTATCGCGTTCTAATTCTAACCGAATACATCAATATGATCCTAATTAAACCCTAAACACTTCTAATTAAGTTTAAGATCAATAATTTACAGATTTTATGAAACCCTAATTTATCCATAACTTTATTGTTACATGAATTAAAAAGAAAATTAAAACAATTAAAATTATGAACATACCTAAAACCTTCGATTAATTAACACGAACCACCACTTGAATCTTGAATAAAAAAAATCTTTTTTTTCTCTGCTTTGATCAACCGGATATAAAAAAATATAAGGGATATGAGATTTGTATTTATAGTTAAAAAAAGAAGTTTAGATAATTACCTAATTAGAATCCCACTTATACTAAAATTGGTTTTCCTTTTTTTTCTTCTTTAACCGGCCGAGCAAACACCTTTTTATTTTTTTATTTTTTTATTATTATTTTTAATTATTATTAATTACACATTTAACCTTTAACTTTTGACATTTTTATAAAAACCCTTTATTCTACCTTTTGAACCTTTTCAAATTAAAACTAAATTAAATTGCTATAAATAAATTTCATTTCTAATTTTATTTTACTAACTTAATAAAACTAAGTTCTAATTTCAATATTTTCTAAACTAAACTTTTAATTTTACTAACTACTAACACTTAAAGATATAAACACGTATACATATACATATAAATACGTACACACATAGAATTATACCATCATTTTCATTGTTACTAAAATGTGAACAAAATGAAATATCCATAACAACCATAACTTCAATCACAATGAGACGATCACACTCCATTGATTAGTAACCAAACTCACATAAGATCACATAAACACATAATTATTATAACACACAATGAAACTCAAGTCAATGCTAACGGTTGACTAACCTGCTCAAAACATAGTTGTCACAGTATCTCCTCCTTAGGGAAATCTCGTCTTGAGATTTAACTACTAGATTTAACATCATCATCAACAAACAATCGGGAATACTTAACTTTCATATGGTCCTCACGTTCCTACGTGAACTTAGGGCCACGCTTTGAATCTCATCTAACTTTCACGATCGGAAACCCACTGCTTACAACTTTGCTTGCCCATACAAGGGTACAAATAGCAGCATAACAATTCTAAGCAAAAATAAACATCCAACTACATGAATATCGCCCGTCTTCGAGGAAACTCGTCATAAAACCTTAAGTTGTGTAACAACGTCATTCATAACCTAACCCCGCAACTCATCAAACAAGAACTGTCTTGGAACTAAGTTATAAGTTGTTACAAAGCTCAACGTTTTTGAAGAATCGGCTCGACTTCGAGTTTATTCAAAATATATCATTAACCAAACCACCTCAGAACATTCAAGGGTGCACTAAAGTCTACCAGTAACCCTATGTGTCCAACTTTACTTAGTACTTCCAACGATAGCTTGCTCAACGAGCAAATGTGGATACTTAGTTTTTATGAAATCCTCATGACCTCGCTTCGAGTTCCAATGGACTTAACTATCGGAATCCTACTACGCTTCAAACTTTTAACCTCACGATCGATAATCTCAACAGGTTCTTCAACAACGCTTCAAACGGAGCACACCGAATGCTCGAATGGTAACAAAGTCTGTAAGAAAATTCCTAGTAACGGTAGGTTGGACATCCCAATTGCCACCAAAATCTATCACACACGCTCTTAACATATCTTCCAAGGTCTGAATTGTATGCTCACTTTGTCCATCCGTTTGAGGATGATAAGCTGTACTCATATCCAATCGCGTCCCTAAGGCCTTTTGCAATGTTTGCCAGAATCGCGAAGTAAAACGTCCATCTCAATCCGAAATGATCGATACAGGAACTCCGTGTCGAGCGACTATCTCATCGATGTATAATCTTGACAATCTCTTAGTGCTATAATTATCTTGTATTGCCAAAAAATAACCCGTTTTGGTTAGTCTGCCGACTATTACCCAAATCGTATCATGCTCACACTTCATCCTAAGTAACTTGGTGATAAAATCCATAGTGATCTTATCCCACTTCCATTCGGGTATCTCGGGTTGTTGCAATAAACTAGAAGGCCTTTGATGCTCTGTTCTTACCTTAGAACAAGTTAAAACATTTCTAACATAAATAGCAATGTCCTTCTTCATTCCCGACCACCAGTACATATCTCGAAGATCATGGTACATCTTATCCACTCCAAGATGTACAGAGTACCTAGTCTTATGTGTTTCGTCCATAATTATCATTCGTACACCTCCTACTAACGGAACCCATATACGGTCTAAGAAGTATAAACTCCCATCTTCCTTCCTTTCCATCTGTTGAACCAAGCCATGTAGCTTTTCTGCAAGTACGTTCTCTTGCTTAAACGCCCCCCTAATGCTGCTAGTATCGTCCCTCTTATTCCAGATTGAATAGTCATAGCCATTGCTCGTACACGCCTAGGTTTCACTCGTTCCTTCCTACTTAGTACATCTGCCACTACATTCGCCTTACCTGGGTGGTAGCGAATTTCACACTCATAGTCACTAAATAACTCAATCCACCTCCTCTAATGCATATTCAACTCCTTCTGATCGAATGTGTGTTAAAGGCTCTTATGATCCGTATAAATTACACTCTTCATACCATACAAATAATGCCTCTAAGTTTTAAGGGCAAACACAATGGCTCCTAATTCTAGGTCATGCGTTGTATAATTCTTCTCATGGATCTTTAGTTGTCTCGATGCATAGGCAATTACTTTACCTCTTTGCATGAGTACACAGCCTAATCCCTGATTAGATGCGTCATAGTATACTACAAAATCTTCTACGCCATCAGGCAATGATAGAATTAGAGCATTAGACAAATTATCTTTCAAAGTCTGAAATGCCTCTTCCTGTTCCACGCCCTACACATAACCATACTTTGTTTTTCTGAGTCACCGAAGTAAGAGGTTTAGCAATCTTAGAAAAATTTGCGATAAAACGTCGGTAGTAACCTGCTAACCCCAAAAATGATTGAATTTTAGATGGTGTTGTAGGAGCTTTCCAATTCTTTACCGCCTCAATCTTACTTGGATTGAAGTGAATACCATTCTGGTTGACCATGTGACCAAGAAATTGCACCTCTTGTAACCAAAACTCACACTTAGAGAATTTAGCATACAGCTCTTCCTTCTTCAGCAAGTCCAACACCAACCTCAAATGAACCTCATGTTCATCCTTAGACTTTAAGTAGACTAGAATGTCATCAATGAAAACGATGACAAACTTATCTAGATACGGTTTGCAAACCCGGTTCATCAAATCCATAAAGACTGTGGGTGCATTGGTTAATCCAAAAGGCATAACCGTAAACTCAAAAAGTCCGTATCTTATTCGAAACGCGGTCTTTAGGATATCATCCTCATGCACTCGGAGCTGATGATAACCTGACCGAAGGTCTACCTTTGAGAAGTAGCGCGCTCTTTGCAGCTGATCGAATAGGTCATCAATTCTGGGGAGAGGATAGCGATTCTTAATAGTCAACTTGTTCAACTCCCTATAATCAATACACATGTGTAGTGCACCATCCTTCTTCTTAACAAACAATACAGGTGCTCTCCACGAAGAATGAATTGGTCGAATAAAAACCTTGCTTGCACTCTTGGAAGTTTGCGCAACAATTCTTGCATCTCTGAGGGCGCCAAGACGATATGGAGACTTCGCAACCGGCGTCGCTCCCAAAACTAAGTCTATGCGAAACTCCACTTTTCGTTGTGGCGGCAATCCTGACAAGTCCTCCGGAAACACCTCAACGAAATCTCGTACTACGGAAATATCACTTAATTTTGGTTCGTCTACCTTCACGTTACTTAAGGCTTTAGCGATTCCTAGAGCACGTTCTCCTTGGACACAAAGTATCTCACCATTTTCTAACGGTATCCTAACCACCTTCTCGTGGCGCACTATCTCAGCCTTGTGCTCCGATAGCCAATCCATCCCCATAATCACATCGAAACTCCCATGACCTAAAGGTATTAAATCTATAGTGAACAGGGAATTTCCTAGTTCTAGTTTGCAATCACGAATAACCCTATCAACTTCTACTTTTTTACCATCTGCTACTTCAATCACATACCCAGGGTTTACAAAACTAGGCTTCATATTTAACAAGGGCGCAAAATCGGTAGAAATGAAACTAAAATCGGCTCCAGAATCAAAAAGTATAGTAGCATAGTGATTGTTCAAAGAAAAAGTACCCGTTACGACGTTAGGATCTTGGAGAGCGCCGACCGCATTCACATTGAAAGCCATTCCTTTGACTTGATTCTATTATGCTCTTGAGTTCGTTTTCCTTCAATAGTCAACCTGTTCCCTACTTGACCAGGTGCTAGATTTAATTTAGGACAAGTATTTCGATAATGTTCATGACTCCCACACTCATAACATGTTCCTGGTTCATATCCACCCCTAATAGCATTAATCGGCGCCACCTGCTTAATTGGCGAATGATAATTTCTTGCAATGTGAACCGGTTTCTGAAAATTGAAGCACACTAGACAAGGTCTATCTTTAGGATGATGAGCCAAACACTTAGCACACTTTGGAAGAGACCCATCATACTCATTCCTATGAGTAGTTGCTGCCACAAACCCTTTGCTTACTTTTGCCCTCTTATCATTATTTTTCCCACATCCATGCTTTCTTGACTCTTCTACACCTTTTCTTTTCTCATTACCCTTTGTCAGTGTACCACAGCTGACTGCCTCATCAGTCAGTATCCCAGCTCTAAGAATTACACTCTGGATTGTGGTTGGTTGGGTTGCTCGGAGCATTCCCTGAATCTCAGGAGCTAACCCAGCTATGTACCTCTTGATGCGTGATGAACACAGAGTAACTAGATGCGGAACCAACTTAGCTAATTCATGAAACCGATTCGTATAGCCGGCATGATTGGCTCCCACCATATTATGATTCTAAAACTCAAATTCCAACTTCTCCATTTCATTGCTAGGACAGAACTCCTCTACAAGCATGGACTTAAAAATCAGGTCCATGTCATAACCTATTTCACTTCGGCGACCTCTTGCTTGAACTTGAGTATTCCACCAAGTCAAAGCCTTGTTCACAAACGAGCTAGCAGCATACTTCACCTTTTGGTTCTCAACACACCCACTATTGTTAATTACATTCTCTATCTTCTTGATCCATCGGGTAAGTGCTATCGCGCCTCCCTTTCCATCATACTCTTTGGGATTGCATGCCATGAACCCTTTGTAGGTATAGCCATTGTTCCCACCATTTTCACTATTAGCATTGTTCACGTTGTTAGTCACTTGGGTGACAATCTGAGGAAGAATGGTTTGCAATTGTTGCGCGATGATAGCAGCAATGTCAGGGTTCTCCTCATTGTTGTTGTTGTTACCACTTCGACGTGATGGGGCCATTTCTATATAAAATAAAATTATATACATTAGATGATATAATAAGGGTCATGATCTTATCATACTCTTTCATAACCATATACATACATACAACGCATCAATAATAATCCATGTAATCATACTTGCAAGTCCACCCGTGTTGTGGCGCATGTATAATTATGTTGGCCACCATAATTATAGATGCCCCCTTTCACAGTTGTACTCCCTCCTATGACAACACTTCATGAAATAAATACACCACATAGCACATTATAAAAAAAACAAAAGCAACAAATCACACAGAGGAATAACCCTAATCATCACTTTTATTAAATTAAAATACTCAAAATCCAAGAGATAAAAATAACATTCCTAACATGGCTTTAAACGTCAAAAGTAAAAGAAAACAACTAAAACATAATCACTCACAATTAGAACATAAAACGACGTTGTGAGACGCGCGGTCAGGGATCAGCCTTTTAGCTATCTTCTCCACTTAGGCTTACTACTTGACGGTGGACTCTAGATCCGAGTCTACCTCCTTAATCTGATGTTCCATGCTCTACGAGGACTCATACCATATACCTCCATCCAACCAAACCATTCATGTTGCCTTCTCGTTTATAGCAGTCGTGCAAGCGTAAATTCATTCCTTTGAAGCTGGTTGGGGATCAACAAATCCATACTTATTTAAAGCTCTTGGTTGTTCAGATGAGTTCTTCCTTCTCCTGATGAGTGTTATCTACCGGAATTCGAGATTTCTCATCTTTTGTAAATCATCGTCATTTTCCCCTCCACTAGGAACCATTTTTCCTTTCCTCCTCCTACTTGTTCTTAATCAACTTCTCTCCAATTCGGGCGCGATAACAAGCCTTTGGTAATTCAAGACTTTACGATTCGTATGCTCATCCTGAAGCTTCGTCTCTGATCATAAAACCTTAGAGTCCAGTGCGAAATGGGGCGATTCCCCACTGAAACATAAGCACAGACGCACGAGCTGAATGTAGACATGACTGAAAATAAACACAAAAAGGTATATATTATTAAATCCCCATATTAAAAAGTATATATATAATATTATATAGTAGTAATCAAAAATAGGCAAAATTAAAACTTTTTAAATGTAGCCGCGAAAATATAGTAGATACTACATATACACTTAAAGCCTAAAATGCAACTATATGAGGAACTCCTAGGTTATAGTCCTAGGCAAACTCAACATACTTCTCTATAACCAAAGGCTCTGATACCAATCTGTCACACACTGCCTAATGCGGAAACACGGAGGCGTAACATCATGGATAACATCACAGAAACACATTGGTGACACCAAGAGAATCACTTTACTACCTGGCATAACAAGAAATAAAAGACAGATGTAAACATGGACAATACCAAAAACAAAGGAACTTCATCTTGTATTAATGAAAAGAGGGATCTCCATCAATGTCAAGGGCAATGGAACAACTAAACCTATTTAAAAAGACATCAAGAATTTCATGCAAGCAAAATAGAAACGAACTCAAATAAAATTTCTTCCAAATGCAACCTAATGGTCTCTCTAAGCCACTTTTATTAACTTTAGTTACCTTCTTCAAAACGCCACCTAAAAATGATGATTAAAACGTCAACACAATGGTTGGTGAAGTCATAGTTTTACTACACCAATACAAATGATTTAGAAATCAATTCTGTGATAATACAAAAATATGCATGACAATAAAGCTGGCTATTATACTTTAACATTATGCAACCAACAATCACCATTGGGACGGAACGTGTCCCCCGATCCAAAACACAAAATATAGTCATTGAGAGGAATGTTATCCCTAATCCCAGACTCTTGGTACCGTATCCGCACAGGTTCATACCCCCACAAAGTAAGGCGACAAGCCTCTTAACCCACAAAGTTGGCGTTAGACCATGCACATCATACAACATGCAGCACATAACATATAATAGCTACTTAAAAGTCCATGAGTAACTTAAACCACATAATCATAGGAATCAAAATATTTCAAAACATATTTTGCATCATTTCCATCCCAAGAAAACATAGTAAAATGGGAATAATGAAACTCACCTGATGCTCAGCTTACTTGACAAGATCTTGCACACAATCTAATCATAACAAAACACAAGTTACACTCGGTTAGGCGAATGCCCAAGCCAATGTAACAATAACATGATGGACCTCTAAACCTAACACTAAGTTTATGATCCTTTATATGCATCTCCCAAATCATTTTCATACTCTATAATAGCAAAACCATTAACTTATCCACTTTTTAGATTTCGTCCAAAAATTATAGTATACTTTTTATACCACGATAAAATACCAAGAACACCTTAATTTATAGTTATCCTTACATTCCTAGTTCTACAATATGTGTGATCACTATTGATTTAAAAAAAATTATATTAAGTGGAAACTATTTTATAAAAATCAATCTTTAACAAAATACTCAGATTCGATCTAAACGCACACCAAAAAGTTTGACGTCCTTAAAATACTAGAAAATGTTTTAAATCGCTAGCCCTACTATCTGGCGATAATAACACCTAAAATATAGACTCACGAAATTTGTGCATAGGTGTCGTAAAACCTATGACTCTCACCAACCATTGTGTTGACGTTTTAAGCATCATTTTTAGGTGAGCATTATGAAGGTACTGAAGTTAATAAAAGTGGCTAGAGAGACCATTAGGCTGCATTTGGAAGTTCTCATTTGATTTTGTTTCATACTTTGCTTGCATGAATTCTTGAATATTTTTAAATAGGTTTATGATACATTACCCTTGTATTGATGAGACCCCTTTTTCATTAATACAAGATGCCGTTCCATTGTTTTCGGTATTGTCATGACACATCGTGTCTTTTATTTCTAGTTATGCATGTAGTGATTCTCTATTGTTGACACCATTGTGTTGTGATAATACCCATGATGTTACGCCTCGTGTTTCTGCCTTGGCGGGGTGTGACAGTTTATGAACATACCTAAAACCTTCGATTAATTAACACGAACCACCACTTAAATCTTGAATAAAAAAATCTTTTTTTTCTCTACTTTGATCGACCGGATATAAAAAAATATAAGGGATATGAGATTTGTATTTATAGTGAAAAGAAAGAAGTTTAGATAATTACCTAATTAGAATCCCACTTATACTAAAATTGGTTTTCCTTTTTTTTCTTCTTTAACCGGCCGAACAAACACCTTTTTATTTTTATTTTATTTTTAATTATTATTAATTACACATTTAACCTTTAATTTTTGACATTTTTATAAAAACTCTTTATTCTACCTTTTGAACCTTTTCAAATTAAAACTAAATTAAATGACTATAAATAAATTTCATTTCTAATTTTATTTTACTAACTTAATAAAACTAAGTTATAATTTCTATATTTTCTAAACTAAACTTTTAATTTTACTAACTACTAACACTTAAAGATATAAACACGTATACATATACATATAAATACGTACACACATAAAATTATACCATCATTTTCATTGTCACTAAAATGTGAACAAAATGAAATATCCATAACAACCATAACTTCAATCACAAAGAGACAATCATGCTCCATTGATTAGTAACTAAACTCACATAAGATCACATAAACACATAATTATTATAACACATATTGAGGCTCAAGTCAATACTAATGGTTTGACTAACCTGCTCAAAGCACAGTTGTCATAGTATCCCCTCCTTAGGGAAATCTTGTCCTGAGATTTAACTAGTAGGTTCAACATCATCATCAATAAACAATCGGGAATACTTAGCTTTCACATGGTCCTCACGTTCCCACGTGAACTTAGGGCCACGCTTTGAATCTCATCTAACTTTCACGATCGAAAACCCACTGCTTATAACTTCACTTGCCCATACAAGAGTACAAATAGCAGCATAACAACTCTAAGCAAAAATAACATCTAACTACATGAACATCGCCCGTCTTCGAGGAAACTCGTCAAAAACCTTTAGTTGCGTAACAACGTCATTCATAACCTAACCCTGCAACTCATCAAACAAGAACTGTCTTGGAACTAAGTTATGAGTTGTTACAAAGCTCAACGTTTTTGAAGAATCAGCTAGACTTCGAGTTTATTCAAAATATAACATTAATCAAACCACATAAGAACATTTAAGGGTGCACTAAAGTCTGCCAGTACCTATATGTCAAACTTTACTTAGTACTTCCAATGATAGCTTGCTCAACGAGCAAATGTAGATACTTAGTTTTTATGAAATCCTCATGCCCTCTCTTCGAGTTCCAATGGACTTAACTATCAGAATCCTACTACGCTTCAAACTTTCAACCTCACGATCGATAATCTCAACAGGTTCTTCAACAAAACGAAGAGTTTTGTCTACCTTAATTTCTTCTAATGCACATGCAGATTTGTATCCTGCTAAATACTTCTTTAAATTTGAAACACATCAAATATGCTACTAAATTATTGATACAATCTTAATCAATAGGCCATAGGACCGATCTTTTTAATGATCTCAAATGGTCCCACATATCTTGGTGCTAACATTTCTTTCTTTCCAAAATGAACTTCATCTTTACAAGAGTACACTTCCAACATCACTTTATCACCAACTTCAACTCTAAATGTTTACGCATATTGCCAACATAGCTCTTTTGGCAATCTCTAGCCACTTTAAGCTTTTCTTTAATCAACATCCCTTTATTTGTTGTATTTTGTACCAATTCTGATCCATTCGACTGAATTTCTCCAATTTCAGCCCAAAAAAACATGTGACCTACACTTCCTTCCATACAACGCTTCAAATGGAACACATCAAACTCCTGAATGATAACTATTATTATAGAAAACTCAATTAAGGGTAGATGAGTACCCTAATTACCACCCAATATAACACAGAAAGGATGCTCCATTAAAGAAATATTTACTTATATAAAGATAAAATCGAAACTACATAAAGGAACTAAAGTCTCGCAGTGCCTCCAAAATACGAAATATTCGAAAGAAATAATCAATAGCATCGTGACGAGGTAAAAGACGGAATAAACTTATGTTGGGCCTTGCTTGGGTTTTACTTTGCCTTCACAAGAGTCACCCGACTCCGCGGGTCCATGCTAACTACGAGCATTCGACAAGCGATCAATTACCCTATCTCCTTTAGCTCCATAAGAGGCTCCTTTCCAATTGGCTCCTCTTTTGGATCACTATAACGCTTAAGTCGAATTGGGAAAATGGTTCCCCAACAAAACTTCTTACGGATAAGGGAGACATAGCTATAAATAGTAAGGAATTAATATATATCATATTAAATAATAGTAGACAAAATAGCTAAATAAAAGTTAGACAAAATAAGAAATAAAAGCTATATAATTAGGGGAAAGTATAACAGTTATAATACTAAACACTTAGGCCATAATATGCATCTATATAAAGGACTCCTAGGTTATAGTCTAGGCTCAACCATCTACTTCTCTATAACCAATGGCTCTGATACCAATCTGTCACACCCCGCCAAGGCGGAAACACGAGGCGTAACTTCATGGATATCATCACAACACAATGGTGTCAACAATAGAGAATCACTACATGCATAACTAAATATAAAAGACACGATGTGTCATGACAATACCAAAAATAAAGGAACGGCGTCTTGCATTAATGAAAAAGGGTCTCACCAATACAAAGGCATAACGTCTCACAAAATTAAAAAAAATCGAATAGCATTCAAGAATTCATGCAAACAAATACGAAATGAAATCAAATGAGAACTTCCAATGCCAGCCTAATTGTCTCTCTAGCCACTTTTATTAACTTCAACACCTTCATAACGCTCACCTGAAAATGATGCTTAAAACATCAACACAACGGTTGGTGAGAGTTATAGGTTTACGACACCCAACTCAAGCTTTAAGTAAATTACTGTGATTAATATAATCAAACATGGAAGGACAATTAAGCTGACTATTATACATGCTAACCATGCATCCGTCTAAACAATCACCATTGGGACGGAACATGTCCCCCGATCCAAACCTCAAAGTTCGTCTCACAGTCATGGATAGGAATATTATCCCTGATCCGAAGACTCTTGGTACCGTATCCACACAATAACATACCCACACAAAGTAGGCGAAACCAACATACCCACAAAGTAGGCGAAACCAATACAATATCATACGGCATACAGCACACAAACGTGTCATAGCTACATAAAAGTCCATGCGTCAACTAAAACCACATAATTACAGTAGTTAAAACATTTCAAAACATATTTTGCATCATTTCCATCCCAAGAAAAACATAGTAAAATGGGACTATGAAACTCACCTGATGCTCAGCTACTTGACAGAATCTTGCACACAATCGAAACATAACAAAAAACATGTTACACTCGGTTAGGGTAAATGCCCAAGCTAATGTAACAATCATATGATGGACTTCTAAACCTTAAACTAAGTTTATAATCCTTTATATACATTTCCTAAACCATTTTCTTACCCTATATGACCTTATTCATTAACTTCCAATTTCTTAGTTTCTAACAGAAATTTATAGTCACTTTATGACCATAAATAAAATACTAAAACACCTAATTGATGGTTCTCCTTTCATCCCATAGCTCCCCAATGAGTTGTGAGCTACTATGATTTTTTTAAAAATTAATCCTAAGTGGAACTATTTTATAAAAATTCATCATTACAAAGTACCCAAATTCGGATCTGAACGCACACCAAAAAATATTTGACGTCCTTAAAAATACTTAAAAAATGTTTTTGTGTTAGCCCTTTGAACTGGAGTTACTAGACACCTAAAATATGTCTCATAATATTTGGCTAACCCTAATTTGAAGGGTTTGATGCTCGTACATTTATTCACAAGGTATCTCATTGTCCCTCTTTGTCCTTGTTTATGTGAGCGAACACCATTATCTATACTAGTTATACATCCTTTTGTAATTTTCCTGTATAGATGATTTACTAGCCCGATCTGGATTCTTTCTTTTATGCAACATAGGTTTTTGTTTTAGATACTCTAGTGTAAGTTCATTCATTTATTTTTAGCGTGTTTCTTAACCAAAAGTGCCCATTTTAGTTTTCTTTTATGCAACATAGGTAAAGAGTAGTAAACATTTGACAAATATGTATACTAATAAAACGAAAATTACCGTTACTTCAAAACAATAATTTGATGAAGTAATAAAACAAGACATAGATATTGGGTTTCTTACTTTCTTTTCTCGTCCCAACCCTATTTCTTGGGCTTTTCAACCTAACTCATTAATCCCAATAAAATTACTTAGGCTGGATGGAGTGGTGGTGGTAAACCCACCTGACACGTCAGCGCCACATCAGTTTTCCCTCTCCAAATAAAACTCACCTTACAATTCACCTTTCAACCGTAACAAGAACTCACCTTACCAATAAAACTCACCTTACACACCCTTTTTTTATTTAAATACTTTTATTCATAAACTAAAAAAATAAGAGTTAAGTACATTTTTTGTCCTTGTGGTTTGGTGCGTTTTTACTTTTGGTCTAAAATTTAAAAAATGTTTGGTTTTGGTCCAAAAACATAGTTTCGTTCCACTTTTAGTCCAATTCCGTAAATTTGGACTAAATTTTTTGGACTAAAAGTGAAACGAAACTATGTCTTTTGGACCAAAAATGTAACGAAAGTATGTCTTTTAGACTAAAAGTGGAACGAAACTATGTTTTTTGGACCAAACCCAAACCTTTTTTGAATTTTGGACCAAAAGTGAAAAACGCACCAAACCACAAGGACCAAAAAGGTACTTAACTCAAAAAATAAATATTTACGTAAACGTAAACGTACGAAATTAATAAAAACGTTACAAAATTAAAAACTTTTATTCATAAATTAAAAACTTAAACGATACATAGATAAATTAAAACGCAATGATACATAGATAAATTAAAACGCAACGATACATAGATAAATAAACGTAAACTAAAACTGCAAGTTATATTTCGCCTTGATTTGTGCCCTTATTGCATCCATTACCAATCGCTGATCCCCGGTCAAGTGTTCGTATCGCTGGAGATATAACCTCATGTCTTCTTGTTGTGCTCGATACTCCGCAGCTGCAATCTCTCATTCACGACATTCGACCTCCCTCTTTTCGAGCTCCATAAATTTTTCGCGTTGTGCAACCTCGGCAGATGTTAGCTCGGTTACCATCAACCTAGCCAATGCATCATCATTCATAGTTGACGATCCCGACGCTTTAGACCCTTTATTTTTCGCTTTGTCCCTCGTCGAATTTCCTGCACATCATCTTCATCGTTAACAGTATTATTCAAATTAATACTAGCGTCCTCAATTTTGCGTTGAACGAACTAGAACCAGATGACTTCTACCTCTTGCTACTTCCCTGAGAACCTTAGTTGAAGTTTGGAGATGCTATCTCTTGAAATTTAGGACTATCTTTTAAAACATCCCAACAATGACAAAATTTAAAGGGGAGTCCACACTCAGCTTGATAGTGAATCATTGCCTTTTGAATGTAATCTTCGTCTCCGGCACCACTCTCTTGCGCCATACACATGATGTTACTGTATATTCCACAAAACAAACCATGGCCAGTCGCACCACCTTCTATTTTCCCACCACCATATCATACGTCCGACGACCTTCCTGTTTTGTTTTGCTCATTAAGTATTCCAAAACTACAACCCAAAAGCCATCTTTCTTCCTCGCGTTACAACACTCGTTGTTTTCAGAAATGAAACGCCAACCTTTAGCCAACGCAATTTCTTCCTCAGTTGTCCAAGCAGTCTGCGAGGTGCAGGCTCGGTTTGAGTCACCCTCTTTTGGCGGTTGCGGGTTGCCTTCTTCTTCTTCATTGGTGAGGTCGCAACTTGTTTAACCAGAGAATCGTCGGGATTGGGTTGTTGCCAATAACCGGTGTTCTCTTGAAAAGAGTCCGATAATTGAGGAGTGTACAAGTCTCATAGCAAAAATGCGTTAATCGGAGACAAGGGTGGATCCGTGCGTGGTTGTGATGATGAACCACCCATTTAATTTTGTGAGTCGTAGTCGTGGTTACTAAATGGAAACGAGGAAGGTTGGGATGGGTACTCATGAAACGCGTTTGGTTGTGACCCGTTACCGTGAAACCCGTATTGTTTCGGTGCCAGTGCTGGCGCCGGGTTTCAGTATGGTTGGTTTGGGTAAGGTTGGTTGTAGTATGATTGTGGTCGTAATAAGTTTGTGTTCGGTGATGGGTTTCAGAGCGTAAACGTGCCATCGGGTGTCGGTGGATCGCTTCGGTTGGGGTTTCTTGGTTGACGTTTGTTAGGTCGGGGAGTGTTTTGTTGATACATTTTTTTGAAAGTAAAATAGAGTGTGAAATGTTTTTAGAGATATTGTATATAAATTGGAAGAATTGTGTTTTAAAATGGGTGAAGTAGTTGGTATTTATAGATAAAAAGTGGGGTTCAAAAAAATGTTTTTTTTATATATATGTAACGGTATAAAAATAAGGGGGGCCCACATTTTTAAAACTCACCTTCAGTGAGTAAGTCACCTTAGCTACCAAAAAAACACATGAAACTCACCATACTCATAGCCACTCACCGAGGTGAGTTTACCACCGGAGTGACAACTCGCGCGCGAAAGGGAACTCACCTAGGTGAGTTTGGCACCACTCCGTCCAGCCTTACATCATCCATTTGTTCTTCTTTTATCAACTCATTTCGAAAATGCAATTCAAGTATAGAACTAAGCACTTAAATAATAATAATAAATATACATTCTCATGCGTAATAATCATTTATATACTTTTCACTCAAAGTATAAATAACCTTTGTCATACTAAAGCTGGAATCAAAAGACAAGATGTATGAAGCAAAATGTGTTTGTGTGATAATGTGAAAATGTTTTACAGTGTCACATCTTAGGTTAAAATTTAAAATGCTGTAATTAAAGGGATGTAATCTTTTATATAATAAAAGAATTATATCATTTTAGAGTTTTCTATGAGATTAAATTTTATGTGAAAATAAATTAGACCAATCAAAATGTTTGATTTTGCCACATAGGCAAAATCATGCGATCTGATTGATCAATAAAAAGTCAAAATTGAATCAATTTGGTCAAAATTGAAAAAAATTGGTGGAGAAAAAAACACATGAAAATATATGTGTCATATGTGTCAAATTTGTGAAAACAAAAACTTAAAAAAAGGGGAGATAATTAATAAATATTTAGTAGTTTAATTTTAAATAAATTATATGGAGTTAAAAGTGTAAATCTATAAATTTACAAGTTTTATTATAACTTCAAAAAATAAAAAATAACCCCTTAAACTTTAAACATCTAGACTTTATATTTTAAAATACAACAAACGTAAACAATTTCTTACTTCTAAACAAAGATTTAACATTATCTAATCACATCTCAAATCTACCCGAAGAGTTTTTGGTAGATTTTTCATTGTTGGCCTGAAATCATGTTGTACATCCGAAGCACATCGAAGGTTCACTTGACCCGACTCCGGGCTACCTAAAAGGGTGGTTTCGCTGGATTAGTTGACTCACAATGTCGAGTCAAAAAACAGGTAAATCAAAAGAAAAAAAAATTAGTAATCATCCTCAAATTCATTTACTACGTAATATATAAAAGATTTAATGAATCTATTATCTTAATATATTTCGATAATACTCTATAACATAACTTGTAAAACAGAAAAAATATATATATGTAGTTTAAAAAAACATAATGTTTATGCCCCGTGCGTGTACACGCATTAAAACTAGTTCAAATTGATGGGGTTACATTAAATTACAATCATATACAATTTCTGATATTGATTCACAGCAAGGATGATCCTACATTAGAGAAAAAGCACGCATGTAAAGAAGCCCAGTTATGCAGCAATCGGGAGTGGAGAATCATTCGCACTAACAGTTTTAAGTAATTACAATGCAAACAGCACGGTAAGTTGGCACACATATTCATATTTATTCTATACTGTAATATTCTTGTTCATAAATATATAAAATACAATAGCCACCTTTGTTTGTTAATATTTTCCTTAAATATATATTTTATCTATAAATCTCTTAACATTATCTATATTATCGTTATCTATCTTGCAACTTTTAAAACATAAAAATGCATGTTTTGAGATCCTCCGCGAAGCGCGGGCGAAAAACACACTTTGTTTGTAACATTTGAATAATTAACAAGTATTAATATTTTCTACAGCTGCTTAACGGAAGGACCGTACTGGTTGACGCCGTTTACCAAGGCATTCTAAATGACTGTCACAGCGGCGGCAATGTCGACATATGCACACTCATTCCGGTAAGATTTTCTTCCTTACACAACATTGACTTATCCCATGCACATTCTATAAAGTCATGAACACATAATATACCAAGTTTGACACACAAATCGTATAATATACTAAGTTTGACACACAAATCGTATAATGTACTAAGTTCGACACACAAATCGTATAAAAATTAATATAGTAAAAAAAGAGAAATAAAAATAAAATATTAAGGTAATTGACCATTATATTCTCTTTAACCGACTTCTATTATTCATTATCTTACCCATTCCTCGTTGTTGGATGTCTTTGAAGTTGGGGCTTGTTTCAGTTGTTGAGTAGATGGTTTATTAATCGTTGAAATTGTTGCTTTTCTTTTTATGGTCAATGTTGCAAATCTGCGACCCACTCTAATGATTCCGTATGTAAACATGCAAAAAACACAAAAGTCTTTCTCTATTGTATTGGTATTACACATGATAAAGAAAAAAGAGAAAAAAAATGAAAATAGCTTATATAATACTTTTTGCAGGGAATTGGTTCCACTTTTACTCAACACCACACGAGAGGCCCCGAGCATGACACACATAACCTTGTTATAAAAACAGAAGCTTATGAACTATTTAAAAGGGTCTATAGACATGTTTTGGATGAAAATAAGATGGAAGGATTATGTGTGAGTTGATATACCCGTTTTTCTCATATAAACATATATATTATTGAATTTTCATCACAATTAACGTTATTAATGTCTTAACAGAATGCTAGTATTAAGTTATACGTTGTATTAAATATGCTTAACGATCTTCATCTTGGAGGGTTTGATGCTCGTTCATTTGTTCACAAGTTATCTCATTGTCCCTCTTTGTCCTTGTTTATATGAGCGAACACCATTATCTATACTAGTTATACATCCTTTTGCAGTTTTCCCGTATAGATGATTTACCAGCCCGATCTGGATTCTTGCTTTTATACAACATAGGTTTTGTTTTAGATACTCTAGTGTAAGTTCATTCGTTTATTTTTTAGCGTGTTTCTTAACCAAAAGTGCCCATTTTAGTTTGCTTGTAGTTTGGTTTGTGGTTTAAAGTAGAGTATGTGGTCTTATTCTTGTGGGTCAGATCTTGTTTGTGGTCATGTTAACAAGGGTCGAGGGTTTACATTGTTTGCTTTTGCAGATTGAAGTTGATTCGCTACGTGAATACTTTCGCAAGAGTGAACACTTAATCGAGTCTGAATTGCTACGTCATATTCGTGAGGTCTGTCTGTTTATCTTTATCTTTAATGCGTGCACCTATTGTTAATAGTTATAAGATGCTTAAAAATAAGTACTTTTAAAAAGTGTTTGGATTTGTTTATTTTGTAAAGATGCAATAATGTTACAAAACAAAATTGATAAAAATAATCGCTCATTCATTTATTAAAATTTTACATGTTTGTACAGGGGATGGATGCATATCTCAATCTTTATTTGGATCGCATGATGAGTCAGAAAACGGACTATGAGGTGTGTTTATTGATAACATCTTCTATTAAATGTTTGTTTCATGGACTTGTTTTGCTAGGAACTAAACACACCCTAATACCTTTTTTCCTTGCAGAGCATCTTTCAGAGCCTTATTTTTTAAGTACTTTTAAAAAGTACTTATTTTTAAGGAGCTTATAACTATTAACAATAGGTGCACGCATTGAAGATAAAGATAAACAGACAGACCTCACGAATATGACGTAGCAATTCAGACCCGATTAAGTGTTCACTCTTGCGAAAGTATTCACGTAGCGAATCAACTTCAGTCTGCAAAAGCAAACAATGTAAACCCTCGACCCTTGTTAACATGACCACAAACAAGATCTGACCCACAAGAATAAGACCACATACTCTACTTTAAACCACAAACCGAACCACAAGCAAACTAAAATGGGCACTTTTGGTTAAGAAACACGCTAAAAAATAAATGAATGAACTTACACTAGAGTATCTAAAACAAAAACCTATGTTGCATAAAAGCAAGAATCCAGATCGGGCTGGTAAATCATCTATACGGGAAAACTGCAAAAGGATGTATAACTAGTATAGATAATGGTGTTCGCTCATATAAACAAGGACAAAGAGGGACAATGAGATACCTTGTGAATAAATGCACGAGCATCAAACCCTCCAAGATGAAGATCGTTAAGCATATTTAATCCAACGTATAACTTAATACTATCACTCTGTTAAGACATTAATAACGTTAATTGTGCTGAAAATTCAATAATATATATGTTTATATGAGAAAAACGGCTATATCAACTCACGCAGAATCCTTCCATCTTATTTTCATCCAAAACATGTCTATAGACCCTTTTAAATAGTTCATAAGCTTCTGTTTTTATAACAAGGTTATGTGTGTCATGCTCGGGGCCTCTCGTGTGGTGCTGAGTAAAAGTGGAACCAATTCCCTGCAAAAAGTATTATATAAGCTATTTTCATTTTTTTTTCTCTTTTTTCCTTGTCGTGTGTAACACCAATACAATAGAGAAAGACTTTTGTACTTTTTGCATGTTTACATACGGATTCATTAGAGTGGTGGCAGATTTGCATGTTTACATACGAATCATAAGAGTGGTCGCAGATTTGCAACATTGACCATAAAAAGAAAAGCAACAATTTCAACGATTAATAAACCATCTACTCAACAACTGAAACAAGCCCCAACTTCAAAGACATCCAACAACGAGGAATGGGTAAGATAATGAATAATAGAAGTTGGTTAAAGAGAATATAATGGTCAATTACCTTAATATTTTATTTTTATTTCTCTTTTTTTTACTATATGAATTTTTGTACGATTTGTGTATCGAACTTAGTACATTATACGATTTGTGTGTCAAACTTAGTATATTATACGATTTGTGTGTCAAACATGGTATATTATGACTTTGGTAAACGGCGTCAACCAGTACGGTCCTTTCGTTAAGGAGCTGTAGAAAATATTATTACTACAACACATAATGAAACTCAATTTAATACTAACGGTTGACTAACCTGCTCAAAGCACAGTTGTCACACCTCATGCCTGATGAATGGATTAAAATATCATTTTGACATTTATATAGTGAATCTGTAGATCTAGTCATTCAAAACATAATACTCTAGACTAGGTTTTTCAGCAGCATTATGTTCATTTAATACGTTTTGGTTTTCGTTAGTGAATTTATAGATCTAATGGTTTGGCGCAACTTAAAAGTACTTATGATAAATGGTTATTCTTATGCCTCTATTGATAAGTACTTGATGACCTGCTTAACTCTAAGCAAGTAGCAAAATAGTGTTTAAGTGTGTTTTTAATGCATTACTACTTGTGAACATAATAGGTTTGTTGGAAATATGATGGTAAAAGAGTAATTTTGGTTTTGTATCGAATCACTAGCTTCATGTGTGCTTAATAGAAATTGCTTATTTAACCCTTAGCATCATGGGATTTTTCTTTATAGCTTTTATAAGCAGGTAAGAAGAAAAACAAGGTGCTAGAATGAATTGTGGATCCATCGATATATGTATATATTCAATGCAATGGGAATGGCCGAATGAGATTATTGTTTATCCGATGTTATTACAAAGCATATTCTTTTGATAAAACCCTAATATCATTCCTTTAGGATCGTCCAAATATGGTTTCTTTGCCATCATCACTTTGAAACATCTATTCTAATTAACCTTTAATTTGGTTGGATGGCTTTCATTTTGTTTCGGTCCTAAAGGTGCTGGGTTCGAGTCCCATTCGTAGCATTATTTTTAATAGTGCAGCTCCTTCAACCGACCCACCTAACCAACCCACATACCGAACCTAATAATTTCAGTATACAAACTGAATTTGCAAAAAATGAATTTTCGAAAAATAAAAATCAAAAACGAAATTTACAAAAAAAATAACAGATAACATGGCGTTATGACGTGGTAAAAAATAGTCAAATGCATCCTGTTATATATAAGTTAACTTTTAAAAAAAAGGTTTTTTTTTCTTGTTTTTTATGGTTTTTCGTCTTTTTACTTTTTTTTTCTCATTGTTGAATTACATATGATATTACTCATAAATCACATACGATATTAATGTTAAATCAAAAATGATATTTAATTCAAATGAAATCACATTTAATTCGATATTAGTGTTAAATCGTATGTGATTTTTTACAAATATTCAAATAGTGTTTAATCACATGTGATTTTTTCATGCAAGTTTCAATAACGAAAAAAGAACGTGAAAAAACAAAGAAA